>PVJC01005519.1:0-39314 GCA_004026665.1 Murina feae | reverse complement strand
TCATTATTTATTCATCCAACAAATACTTACTGAGCACCTATCATGTATGAGGCAGGGTCCTAGGAGGCGGGTGGGGAAGACATACAATAGACTATTAAAGTATCAGCTGGGACTAAATTGTGCCTCCTCCCCAAATACATATGTGGACATCCTAAGCCCCAATGTGACTGTATTTGGTAAAGGAGTTTTAGGAAGTAATTAGAGTTAAATGAGATCATAATGATGAGGTTCTAACTCCATAATATTGGCGGTCTGGTAGCCTTACAAGAAGCAGAATCTTTTTTTCTTTCTCTCTCTGTCTATGTCTCTCTCCACAAACATTCACCAAGGAAGGGCCATGTGAGGGAGGAGTAAGAAGGCAGCCACCTGAGAGCTGGGAAGAGGGCTGTCACTACCACCCTCCCCTGCTGGCACTCAGCCTCCAGAACTGCGAGACTCTAACTGTCTGTTGTTTAAGCCACTCAGTCAACGGTATTTTGTTATTGCGGTCGAAGCAGATTAAGACAGTCAGTGAGTGGTAAGTGCTCAGAATTAAAACCAAGCCACAGAAAAGGGACAGAGAGAGATGATAAAGATATAGGAAGACCTTCTAAGGGGGAGATTTTGGGCTGAGAGCTGAACGAAGCTAAGATTCATTCAAAGGCCCTCCTGGTCTCAGGTTGAAGAATGGTAGCAATCAGGATATGACAGTGCTCATCAGTAGGAGCAAATGAGACTACCCTTTAGAATATTTTTGGGAGAAAATGTTATACTAGTTAACCTGTGTTTCCTTGGGCTAGTCCCTTAAACCCCATGCCAAGTTTTCTGGACTGTGAGATGAGGACAGTAATTTTTATCTCATTAGGTTGTTGGAACGTTAAATGAATTAATGCACATGAACCAATGCCTGACACACAGTCCATGCATAATAAATACTAGCTATTATTACTACAACCCCCACTACTATTTCTACTATTATAACAACTACTGTCATTATTATTATTATTATTATTATTACCAGAGGCCCGGTGCACAAAAATTTGTGCACCTGGAGATATCCCTCAGCACAGCCTGTGCCCTCTAGCAATCTGGGACCCCTCAGGAGATGTCCACCTGCTGGCTTAGGTTTGCCTGCTCCCCAGGCAATTGGGCCTAAGCTGGCAGCCAGACATCCCTTTGGCAGTCCAGGAGCCCTTGAGGAATGTCCACTTGCCAGCAGGGAGCAGGCCTAAGCTGCAGTCGTACATCCTTAGCACTGCTGAGGAGGCGGGAGAGGCTCCCGCCACCACTACTGTGCTGACAGCTTTCAGCCTGGCTTGTGGCTGAGCACTGACCACCAGGGGGCAGCTCCTGTATTGAGCGTCTGCTCCCTGGTAGTCAGTGTGTGTCATAGTGACCAATCATTCCCAGTGGTTCTGCTGTTAGGGTCAATTTGCATATATCCTTTTATTATAGGATAGAGGCCTGGTGCATGTGTGGGGGCCGGCTGGTTTTCCCTGAAGGGTGTCCCGGATCAGGGTGGGGTTCCCACTGGGGTGCCTGGCCATTCTGGGTGAGGGGCTGATGGCTGGTTGGAGGTTGGCCACAGCCCCTTTGAGGTGAGTGTCCCGCCCTGGGGTGCCTGGCCATCCTGGGTGAGGGGCTGAGGTCCGTTTTCAGGTTGGTCACATCCCCTTCAGGGAGTGGGGTCCTGCGGGGTTACCTGGCCAGCCGGGGTGAGTGGCTGATGGCTGGAAGCTGGTATCTGGTATTTATTTAACTTCTAAAGTTGAAACTTTGTTGCTTTAACCAGAGCCCAGGTCGGGTTGCCCCTGACAATCCAGGCTCCCAGAGCTTCCTTGAGCCCAAGGCTGGAAGCAGGTATTTGAGGTCTGTTTATCTTCTATAATTGAAACTTTGTTACCTTGAGCGGAGGCCACAGCTGGCCTAGGCAGACAGGAACCTTAGCTTCCTGCATCACCAGGGCAAGCCTCCTGTTTGCTCTAGCTCCGTGGCTGCCAGCTGCCCTCTTGGCTGGGTTAATTTGCATATAGTTGCTCTGACTGGATGTGGGCGTGGCTTGGTGAGTGGGCATGGCTTAGGTGTAATGGAGTGAGGGTCAATTTGCATATGACTCTTTTATTAGATTAGATTACTATTATTATTGGAAAGACACAGACAGAATATTAGAAAAGAAATTTCAGCAATGGTACCTGTCAATTAAACCTCTGAGCATCCTAGCCCTCACCATCTCTGGGATATTAACTTGCTTGTCTGTCTCCCCCCAGCTCCAACAAAGGAGCAAAAGCAATGATGAAGGCCATATGTTGTGAGCTTGGAAGTCCTTTGCATGAGTTCAAAGCCTTCAGTGATAAAGGCTTCCTCCTGATGGAATATATTCATTCTGCTCACTGATACCAGAACACTCTTGGGTACCTGTTCTGGTCCTCTCATTCCTTACACGTCATTCTGCAAACCAAACCCCTTTATCAAGATGAAGACCCCCCTTCAAGTGCTACTGAGGAAGAACAAGAAAGATGGAAACAAGAAAAAAGAAAAGGAGGAAGAGAGAAGCAGCAGTGGAGAAGAACTGGAAAGAAAAGTGAAGTGGGGAGACCATAAGGCCATTAGGAATCCGTTGTTGACACAAGTGATCAACATGGAACTGGAGAAAGGGATTAAGTGACAGACATTGTCCACTTGGATCTCCTTGTCTCATATTCGTAGGTATTTCAGGAAATTACTTTGTACAAAGCTTGAGTGCCTTGAAATGAGTAAATGATATTGACAAATGTTTCATCTGGGCTTTGTTTTTATAGAGGTGTGTTTACAATTACATAAAGTGAAGTGAAATTGCTTTGAACCTGCCTAACTGTAAGTTTCCTAAGGGCAGAATTTGTGCATGTGGTTTTCTTTTGAGCATCTTTTTCTTCTTCATACTTGCTAAAAGTAGTTGCACATGTACTCAAGTAGTGGACCTCTGAAAGGTTTTGGATACCTTTTTGCATGTTTTTCCCCCAATGTACTCCAAATCCACTAATTTCCATAGACTTCTGATTTTTCTTTCTCATTGTTTATCTTTGTTTCCTTGAGCAGAGGCCATAGCTGGCCTAGGCAGGCAGTTTCCTTCATTGCTGGCCTCCTGTTTGCTCTAGCTCTATGGCTGCCAGCCTCCGTCTTGGCTGAGTTAATTTGCATAAGCCACTCTGATTGGCTGGGGGCGTGGCTTGGTTGGTGGGCATGGCTTGGGTGTCTTGGAGTGACTGTCAATTTGCATATTAATCTTTTATTATATATATTTTTATTGTTTTCAGAGAGGAAGGGCATGGTGGGGGGAAAGAGAGAGAGAGAGAGAGAGAGAGGGAGAGATATCGCTGATGGCAGAAAATTACTGATTGGCTGTCTCCTGCACACCCCCACCCTCACTGGGTATCAAGCCCACAACCCAGGCATGTGCCTTTGACCAGAATCAAACCCGAGACCCTTCAGTCCGCAGGCTGATGCTCTATCCACTGAGCCAAACCAGCCAGGGCAGTTGTTCTTGATTTTAATAGTATTCTGTGGAAACCAGATGATCTGCATGTCATTTCATTTTGCGTTGCCCCCACCCCCCACCCCACCCCCACCTAATACAAGCAGTAGTTTATTTAGAAAGTCACAGAGGTAGATGAAGTGAGCCAGCAAGGCTGTGTGGACTCAGGAACCAAGTTGCAGAGGCAAAAGGTTAGGAGGTTAGGAAAAAGAAAGTAAAGATACACACCTGGGGGAAGGAGAGTGGAAGGAAAAGCATGGATGTGCACAAGAGAAAGTGACAGCAGGCCTTATTTGGCTTTTTTAGGAAAATTTGATGTTAGGCATTAGGTATGAACACAGTCTTACTAACATGATTACACTGGGAGTGAAATGAAAGCCTAAAGGAGGGACGGATTTTTTTTTTAAGTCAAGTCCTTCAGCAAGAATATTTGGACAGTAGCTAGCATGCCCCTTAATAGCTATGAAATTAAGATGGGAGTGGAGCTGGTAAAAAAGAACCAGGGATTAGGAAGTTTTAAGGGAAGCGAATGCAAAGTAGAACAGCTAAACAAAGTGCTGATTTTTATTTGAGGTAATTTCCCTTGAGGCAATAGGGGTGTTTGGAAATGATCATTGGATTAATTAATCATCAGAAGACATGTGTTCATTTTCTAGTGGTTTTACCTTCAATAATCATTTGACCTTGAACAGTCCTTGGCCTTGCTCTTATATGGACAATGACAGCAAGGACATCTACTTCCCACAGTGGATGATAAGGAAGCCATAGACAGGTGCTCTGTGAACAAATCTCCTAATATTTATATCTCTCTCCCAGTGTTTACATCTATATTTCATGTTCCTGCCTTTTCCCATTTTCTAAAATCTCCAACACAATGTAATTATTTCTTAGTATGTGGATTTTCGGCCCTCTGCCCTCTTGTGTCATTTATTATCTATTTGTTCATTCATTCGAGTGGTTATTACAGGCTGTTCTCCTAGGCTCATGAATAAAGACTCTCCACGGGGTATCCCCAAATGATGGCAGCTAAGATGAGGATAATGTTTTCTGAACTCCAGACACCTCTTCTCTCATTTTTCTTTCATTTTTGTCCTATTCTTGACATTTAGAGAAAGGAAATTGTCTGGGTGCTAAATGTTGGAATCAGATGCTCTTGTTAGAGACAATCTTGGCTTCTAAGTAGGAAGTTTTATGAAATCTTCTTGCCCCACTTTTAGATGGGTCTCTTGTGTTTCCTGAAGAGTAATCATGTGACCAACTAGCTGTCAAGGTGCCAGTAGAAAAAATCTTTCCTCCTTTGATAAGAACATGTAGAAAAAATCTTAAGGGAACATTTTAGGTCTTTTGTACAAAAAGAAAAATCATTCTTATGGGTTTCTACCTACTGGCCCAGTAGTATCCATATATATCTTACTCCAGCTATTAAATTAACATTGAAATATTAATTTTACTTTTATGTTTAATGTCTTAATGAGAGATAATGACTTATAATTTGGTTAGAGCTTTTTGTAATTTATAAAATATGCCAAGAACATCTAAGCCACCATTCTCTAAATTAAATCTAATTTTTAGAAAAGGAAGTAAATTGATATTTAATTAAAATATAACATTTTAGAGGAAAATGACATGACTAACTCTCATATCATACTAAGTCAGTGATGCTTTAAAAATAACTCCATTTTAAACCAATCAGAGCTTGCTTATGTACTTATTAAGAATTTCTCACTTTGAAACTGAGACATCTATTTATACATTTAAATATAGATACATTTATATATATATATATATATATATATATATATATATATATTTAATATGTTTCATTCACCAAATGTATGCATTATATCACTGTACATCTTTTACACCATAAAATTCCTCACTCATTATCTCAGATAGCTTTTGCTGCAGAACAAACTGCTCCGTTTCTTAGCTTAATAAACACCCCCTTTTTACTTAAGTCGCAATCCTCTTCCATGCATCAGTAGCCAGCTGGCAGGTGAGCTGGTGAGCAGGTGGTCTGGGATGGTCTCTTGTATGTATCTTCAGGTTGGTAGCTGCCAGTTTGGGTGTCTCATTCTCCTTTGTGTGGCCTTGCATCCCTCAGCAGGCTGACAGGCTCACTCTCATGCTGGTCTCAGGGTTACAAATGCACCGAGAGAGAACAGGGAGTGATATTCAGGTCTCCTCTTGCGTCACGTGTGCTAATGCCCAATTCGTCAAAGCAAGGCAGCCCTGTGCCTAAGCTCCAGCCAGTGTGGAAGGGAACGACTAAGGCATGATTCCATCCTGCAAACTGTTGCAGCCATTTTCCTGAAAACGATCTACATACACCCAGTATCAGCCAATGCCTATTTGTGTTTAAACGTTATTTTCTACTCTTTTAACACTAAAATTTCGACTTCTCCATGTTTTTGGTTCACTTCGCTTTATATGTCTTTGCCTATTTCTTTGTCTCCAATCTACAAAAATAAATTTTAAGTTATGTTTCCCGCAAATTATTTATAGTAATTTGTGTGTGCACGTGTTTTGCAATGGCGGGCTTGTGTACATACTCATTTGTTTGTTAATCCAATTTGATATTGAGTGGGAGAAATTGGTCCATTTATATTCAGCATAATATCATCTTACTTTATTTTTATTATTTGTATGTTATTAAAAAGGGCTTATCTTGCTAAACTTTATACTCCAAGAATTAGAGTCAGGGAATCAGCCTTTTATGAGCATTCAAGTAAATGCAGGCAACTCCCTCGAATGTGACAAACCCTTTGGTGATCTTGATGAGAAGAACTATGGAATTACATTTTGCTAATTTTGTTTTGTATGTTTATTATATCTGAAGATAGATAGACCTCACTTTGTATTGAGGGTGATGATTTTGTATTCGTATTTTTATATTAGAATTTGTCAGATTTCATTCCGTTTGTATTTTATATCTCCTCCCACTTTTTAAAACTAAGTGATATCCGACATGTTTTTTAAAAAGTGAGTCTAGAAAGGGAAAAAGTAGACTAAATAAAATGCTGAGCTTTAACATATTGAATAAAGCCAGTGTGGTGTTTAACATGTTGCTGGTAAGTAGATTGCTTTTGTCATCCCAACTCAGACTCTTTCCCCCAAGTATGAAATCTTACAAGGACTGCTACAACTACAGTGGGCCTGCTGGGAGAGGAATCCAGTCTGTGCAGACGTGTGCTATTCAGCTTCTACTACACGGCCCAGACTCTGCAGGCCCTCAGTGCATGTTTGTGAATTGAGTGTTTGGCAGCTGCAAATATCACAATCAAGGGATAACAATTATCTCAGACTGTAACCCTCTCACAGTGTCCTCATGGTCCCAAAGCGGCTGTTTCGCGATGGGGAGGAACAACGCTTGCCTCGGCAGGAGACTGACGGCTGAAATTTTGGCTCACCTAATGATCATTTTTCCTAAGGGCCTTGTCACCTAAAAGAGTTGTGCTTCGGGTTTATAGGATGGGCAGTCATCCATGCCAACCAGTGTTTTTTCACAAAGCATGCTTGATTTTCTTTGGCTGTGAAACTGCTGGGTCTTCTACTCTTTCCAAGAGTAGCCGAAGCTTTGTCAGATTTGTCCGGCTTCAGGCAGCCTGACTTCTCAACTCAGGCCCCGGAGGTTCTCAGAGCTTTCAGAAAGAGTTTCATTTCTCAGCTAAGACTCATGAAATCAAACTCACATCTCTCATGCCCCTGTTTAATGCCTTCCCGTATAACTCTCTAATGGGCAGACTTCAGCCAAGGGCCAATTAAGCAATTTCCCCCACTTTTTATGATTTCCTGCTTATAATGCTTCCTTTTTTCCCTTTCTTTGAAAAACAACATTAGCAATGATGCTTTTAGTTTATCTTCAACAGCTTGCAAAAGCAAGAATGGAGAGAAGGGCAGAAGCTTGTCCAGCAAAGCTCAGAGGAAAAGGAATGTGACGACTCCTCAGATACCTCGACAAGTGATGCATTGTTCAGAAGGCGATAAATATACAGAGAATCAGATAGAGATCAAAATATCATCTTCGTTGTTGTTAAATCTAAATTGGACAATGTGAGAAAATGGTTAAGAACAGGTCCCAGCTAACCCAGAACTGCCAGGGGAATCATCTCAGAGTCTGGACACAACAGGATAGAGATAAACGTGGAATGCTACGCCCACCTTATCTTCAACGCCTGCAGAGGAGCCAGGGCGTGGCATGGAGACCCAGCCTTCTATAAGGTTCTGCAAGGTCAGATGGAACCAGATGACACCACTTCGGTGTTAAGGTGACTCCCATGCACTTAGCGCTTGCATGGCTGCTGGGGAGTAAAAGAAGCTGCATACCTGGCTGGGTGCTGGGCCGCCTCCTGACACGAATATGCTTCACCTGGAGAATTTTTTGCTCTGTATCCTTATAAGCAAAGATAGCATTAAGTGAAAACCTACTGTGTCTTGTGTGTTTGACAATTTGAAACCTACAATATCAGAGCAGAGACCTTTAGCCAGAGTCGGGCTTTCTAATACTCCCCCTCAAGTCTTAGTCCTGAGACGCAGCAGCAAGAGCAGGCTACTTGCTCAGGACATTTAATCATTGTTATATGGTAAGGGGAAGCGCCCTCCCTTTGCCCCTCTCTGAAAGCCAAAAGAGTAAAGACAAAGAGATGAAGACCTCCTGTGCTCAGGGCTTGGTCCATTGAGAGGGGAGGTGATGAGAGTGAGAAATGAGACCAAAGAGAGCAAGGTCACAAGTGAACGGGGCTTCGCAGGCATAACTTGACCCAGCTGAAAGGCTTGAACAAACACATGTCAAACTCTTCACCGATCTAACTAATCGATCTTTTCCCCATGGATAGGAGTCACTCGGGGGTGGAGACAATTTGTGTTTCTCTAATACAAATGAAAAAGAAAGAGAACAAAGAACATGGGCCTGCCAGCATGCTGCAAGCATGTCTCTCTCAGGTACATAGATCAGGCCTTAACATCTGGGCCTAGTTCACCTATATATCGATCCACAGCTATTGGCTGAGTGCCAAGAACCCAAGAAATAATTTCAATCAACAAATGAACTGTAAATTAATGACTAATCAATTTTCAACTTTCAATGTGTACACTATACAAGTCTTTAACCAGTTAACTGCCACGATATTTTGAATTTAATTAAAAAAGCTCTGCCACTTGCGTCTATAGACACTTACGGCATACAAATGGTTAATAAAGGTTTTAGACGTTACCTGCCAAATTTTACAGTAGGGAACCATGTAAACAGAATATATACAGTATGAGACTTACATTGTTTTTTTCCTCTGAAGACTTCTGAGCTGTTTACATGAAAAACATTTATGAAAAATTCATCTCATTCATGTTCTTACTGATCTCTGAAGTGAGAAACAGAGTCAGTATTAGGAAATTGAGAACATTTTGAAAGAATGCCAAGTACCAAAGAGGCTATTTCACTTGTTGTAACTTCTCACAAAAGCCAAATGTTTGGGGAATCATAAAGACCAGTTTCTCAAAGGCACTTAACACAGAAGTCAATTCCAAGCAAGGGAGTAGAGGCTGAGGAAAAAGGAAACTGGACAGAACAGCCTACTTTCATTTTAAAAGAAAAATACCCAGAAAAGGAAAAGCTATTGTCAAATTAATGCCGAATAGAGAGATTATTTGAAAAATCTAACTGATAAGACATTTAAAGAGCTTTTCCTGACATGATACTTAGAACAATTACCATTTAACAGGAACAGTTTCTAGGAATGAATAGCAAAGGGGAAGGTTAATGGAGATGAGTCTAAGCAGATAAAAACATCTAGCATATTGTTTGATCCAAACTTTTTGAGATATTGTTATTCCCCATCCAAGTTTAAGATCAGATAAAAGGTTTTCATACCCTCTGTGATTGAATTGATTTTTGGCTTTAAAAAGAAAAAGGGAGGTCAATTTCTGTCAAGACAGGCCCAAAGTATACTGGGTAAAAAGATAAGGCAAGGTAAGCAATAGTAGTTAACACTGGTTGCATAATGGCCTGACTTAAAGCTAAGCATCTATCCTGTAAAAACCGTAAGCTCTGAGTCAACCAACAAAAGTAATTTATGAGAAAATTTTCCTAATGTATTCAACTACTCAGTTTTGGGTAAGATGAATTTCACAAAAATGATTTAAGCTCCCTGACAAATAATTCCATCGCAGCAGTCTAAAAAGTGTTAAATATTGTAGCATCTGATATTACAGTTAATTTTCAGTATTTATGTTTTACTTTCAAGTTCAGTTGCACAGGATATTCCTGATTAAGTAAGCCAACAATATCTGTCTACACATTTCACAATTTCGTCTGACCCTCACTCAGTTTTACTGCCCAGTAAGAGGATGCTAATGTAGAAACGGAATATACTCGTCAGGAAATTACGAGTTAGAAAGAGAAGACCAAAAACAGGAGGAGGCGAGTTAGGGTGTGGTCTCATTCTGAGAGGCGATGCTGGGTGTTTCAGAAAAGACTGGGGCAGCTAGATGTCCAAGTAACTCAGCCCGACCTTCACAAAATACCTCCACTGTTTTCTTTGAAATAGTGTGGCTAAAAAATAATATCATAAAAGCTCACATTAAAATGTACATATGAAAAACACATTAAAAGAAAAATTAGGCTCTTGGAATTATCTGTGCCATTTCTACTTGTATTAGAACAGTCAGTTGAGGTCTTAATGTATTGGTTAACTTATTACCCTCATATAATGTTTATGATATTAGGGAAAACTATGCACTTAAATGGGAAATATAAATACTTGATTTTAGTCAGATGGGGGAGAAAAGTAAAAATAAAAACAAGTGGAAAGAAGAAAAAAGGAACAAAGAAACAATAAAGAATAAAGAAAATACTTTATAAAAATAATCTGAAACCAAATAAAGAAAATCTGGTGAGTGGCTTGGTAATGATCTAAACAATTTCAAAGTCAAAAAAAAAATGGGAAAAACAAGAAGACTCTAGAAACAGAGCAAAATGAAACTCAAAAAAACACTGATATAAAAATGTAAAACCAAGAACCTAAAATTAAAACTTCCAGATATATGTTATAGAAAATATTTATTTTGTTTTTTATTTTTATAAAGACCTAAGGACCCAGGGAATAATCAGAGTCTGAAGATAACCAATAAGAACCATGGGGTATAAAAGGGATTTTTGGTCATGCTTTTCATGTGTTTCAATGAGCCATGGAAAGTGGACTTTTATTTTAACGATGATGGAACATGCCTCAAAACGAAGCTGGGGATCCTCTTCCAGATTTACCTTCAGAGTCTGTTATTGTTGTTTTTATACCTTCGGGTCTTTCCTTTGGGGCAGACTCCTATCACTAGTCTTTAAGTTGGAGGGCCTTCAGACTGGCAAGTACTGGCAAACCCCAGCAAAAGTCGGTGTTTTAAGAGGGAAATAATGCTGGCTAACCCCATCCTGATAAGGAACCGAAGGAACAGAACTATATGAAGGGTATATCCACTAACTCAAGAAGATACAGCACTGAGTATGGCAGTGGGGTAAAAAGCAAGTTATGTCTATAAAAGTGTTGGCAAATAGGTTCCATTTCAAGTGCCAGATGTGACTCATTGTCAGTGGCTGTCTGGAACACTTCTTCGGGAATAACTGCTAGGCTAAGTCTCACATTAGAGGGAAAGATACTGAAATAAATGAATTTATAATGTGGGAGTAGGGAGAGTCATACATACCTGATGCACACTACTACCCTTGATATAAAAATATATTTGACAGCCTAATATGAAGAGTAGAGAGATTTTCTTGTTCATGGAGTGGCTCAAAAGTGGTTATAGCAAGAAATTAAGCATATAGTAACAGAAAGACATTATACACACATATATATTCACACATGCACACAAACACTATATAGGTAGACAAAAGTAGGTTTACAGTTGTTCATATGGGAAATCATACATTAGTAAATAATAATACAAGCATAAACTCTGTTTCATGTACTCACAAATGAAACCTACTATTGCTTACCCCTGTATTATGCACACACATAAATAAGACAAGAGATGAAGGATATAGTCACAGAAAAACATTATTTTGAAGAACAGCACACACTGGAATATATAATTTTTTGCTTCATTAAAAAAATCAGGTTCTTTATTGAATCATCAATTGTTGGTAGATTAGATTTTCCTACATTAAAAGAACGACTTAGGGAAAAATTCATTTTTATATATACCCAATTATGTAAATTACTTAACAGTTACACAATTATGTGAATTACTTCCTCACTCTCTTCACAATTAATTATCTTTGAAGCCAGCTGTGTGGGGGGCTGGCATCCTCCTGTTGCATCACAGCTGTTTTTCCCCACACCCCAGCAGCAGCATCTTCCAGTTTCTCAGGCATCCCACAAAGAAAGGAAAGTAACTCTCTTTGCAAGGAATGTTGAGATTCTGTTTAACCACAAAAACTAATGGCCTTATTTAAATGCACATCTAATGGAAAAGAACCCAAATTCATCAGTTATACATGTAAACATTTTGTCAGTGCCTAAGGTAAGACATTGTAAAGCGCTTCACAGAATTGCTGTTATAATCGAATTAGATAATTATCTCTTAATTGCTCAATTTTTGACTATTCTATTTAAGTAGTTTTAAAATTTGTTATTTGCATTTTTCTTATTAATTAAAAGTAATAGCACAAAAACAGCCAATAAACCTGCTGCCACATGCATCTAATAGATGAATGTGCCATGAGAATTCATTCTCTCTCTTTAAAATACTCTGGAAAGATGATTTTCATTTTTAATTAGAAAAGCTTATTTAGTGTTTGTTTCTTTTTAAAATCCTGAGGTAAGAGGGCATATATCTGAAATGCTCAGCGTCACACTGTGACTGAGAGCTAATTCTTGTCTAGTTACCTGAAGAAGACTCTATTTTCAAGTATAGCCAGCTTCAGCAGGAATGTCAATATAAGACTCAATACGAAGCTCATTCATATTGGCAAGAAGTACATAAAGAGAATTGACAGGTCTTTTCTATGTTTGAATTCAATGACAGGCTGAAAGATAGCACATTTTCACCTGTAATTGGACCAAGAAAGGACCTGAGGAGAGGGAGGCTCCCTGCAGATGCTCCAGCACATGGTTTGTTAGGCACCTCCCCTTACTTAAAGCAGTATCCACTGGGGTGTGACAGGATTAATGTATTTGAGCTTTATGTAACTTCTGTGTTACTTGTAAATCCAAACAGAGAAACATAAAACATAAAATGAAAGGTGTGAAGAGAAGGCTTAGATTTTCAGAATTAGCAATTTATAAAAAGTCCAGAATTCAAGCATGGAAAAGGAAATCTATTCCAAACTCATCTGTCCATCATCATCCAATAAAGCAACATCTGCATTTTAAAATATATGTGTGTGTGTATATGTACAAGGTGGGCAAAAGTAGGTTTATAGTTATAATACAAATAAATAATATAATAATTAGTAAACAATAATACAACAATAAACTCTGTGTTTTGCATACTCACAACTATAAACCTATTTTATACATATACGAAGGGCTGGTGCATGAAATTTGTGCACTGGGGGGGGGGGGAGGTGTCCTCAGCCCAGTCTGCCACCTCTCACATATTGGGAGCCCTCAGGGGATGTCCTACTGATGGCTTAGGCCACTCCCTGCTCCCCTTAGGGAGCCGGCCTAAGCCTCAGTCTGGCCTCCCTTTGTGGGAGGCGACCAGGCTAATCAGGGGAAGCCACCAGCCCCATCATCCCCGCTGCTGCAGCCACTGCCAGTCACTGCAGCCACCAAGGTGTTTTCATCAACACAGACTCCAGTCGCTTCCCCATGAAGAAATGACAACTTTCTTTAGGCATTTTCGAGATATGTCTTTCATAGGAGATGACATTTCTTTCTTTCTTTTTTTTTTAATCCTCACCTGAGGATATGTTTCCATTGACTTTTAGAGAATGTGGAAGAGAAGGGAAAAACAGAGAGATCATGTGGTATTTTTCTTTCATTGACTGGCTTATTTCACTTAGCATGATGCTCTCCAGTTCCATCCATGCTGCTGCAAATGGTAAGAATTCCTTCTTTTTTTACAGCAGCATAGTATTCCATTGTGTAGATATACCACAGGTTTCTAATCCATTCATCTGCTGATGGGCACTTAGGCTGCATTATAAATTGATAAACATAAACAGATACAGAGGCAGAACAGCATTGAACAGACTGCCAACCTACAGCTGGAAGGCTGGGAAGGGTTGGGAGGGGAGTTAAGAAATCAACTGAAAGACTTGTATGCATGCATATGAGCATAATCAATGGACAAAAGACACTGGAAGGAGGGTAGGGGAGGAGGGGGGAAGGTCAAGGGAAAAAATGGAGACCTATCTAATATTCGTTGTAATACTTTAAGCAATAAAACAACTTTTTTAAAAAAAGAAAAGAAAAACAGAGAGAAACAAAGTGAGAGGAACACTTTGATTGGTTGCCTCCTGCATATGCTCTGACCTGAGCCCCGGCCAGGGAGGAGCCTGCAACCTAGGTACATGCCCTTGGTCAGAATTGAACCCACTCCCTGCAGTCAGCAGGCTGAGGCATTATGCACTGAGCCAAACTGGCTAGGGCAGGATATGGCAATTCTTAGCCCTCCAGCAGTGGACCTTCATTTTTTTTTTTTCCTGCAGGAGTGTGATAGATCACCTTTTTGGATTCTTATTACCCAAGTTATTAAGAATATTACCAGTGGCATACAGGGAGCTTAGCCAATGAGCAGTAAGAAAAGGTGTTTCCTCTGTAGTTCACTCCAATCACTGGCTCCACCCGTGCTCCTCCAATCCCAGCTCCACCCCTGCCCAGGCCTGTAACCTCTGGCTGAGGATGCAGGCCTGGGCAGAAGACCCCCAAGTCCCTCCGATTTTCAGCTTCACAGAGCCCAGGCCTATGTGATCCCCGGCTCTGATCCTGCTCCCCTGCCATCACCAGCTCTTCCCTTGAGCCTCTGGCCAAGGCTGCAGGCCTGGGCAGGAGACCCTCAGGCCCCTGCTTTGCCAGTTTCACTGGTGCCCAGCCTCCTGCGATCGCAGGCTGCGCCCCTTCCCCTCTGATCACTGGCTCTGCGGAGCTCAGGCCCCTGCCATCTCTGCCCTTGCTCCTGCCCAGGCCTGAGGCCTCTGGCCTAGGCCTTATGCCTGGGTAGGGCACCCTCATACCCCTCTAATCACACCCCCTCCGATCACCAGCTCTGCCCTTGCCCATGCCTGAGGCCTCTGGTAAAGTCCTTTGGCCTGGGCAGGGTACCCTCAGCCCCCCCTGATCACCTTGTTCAGCCCCTCAGGCCCTTGCCTCCCCTGCCACCTGCTTAGCTAACAGGCCTGACTACTTCAGTGGTGGGGCTGAAGCAGACTGGGCGCTGCCATCTTGTGGCCATGGGGGTGGCCAACTTTGTGATGGAGTGACACCTAATTAGCATATTATTCTTTTATTAGATAGGATAAAGGCCCCACATTCTCTGGGTTATACACTGTTTTAAAATGAAAGTGAAAGCTTAAGAAGCAATGTAAGAAGAAATCACATGATCATATCAATAGATACAGAACAAGCATTTGATAAAATCCTGCACCCATTTATGATAAAAACAATCAGGAAAGTGGGAATAGAGGGAACATACCTTAACATAATATAGGTCATATATGACAAACCCACAGCCAAAATCATACTCAATGGGAAAAAAGCTAAAAGTGTTTTCCTTAAGGTTCAGAACAAGTGGTGTTTTCCCTTATACCACCCTTACTCATCATAGTACTGGAAGTCCTAGCCATAGCAATCAGACAAGAAAAAGAAATAAAAGGCATCCAACTGGAAAGGAAGAAGTAAAACTGTCATTATTTGCAGATGACACGATACTGTATATAGAGAACTCTAAAATTTCCACCAAAAAAACTATTAGAACTGATAAATGAGCTCAGTAAAGTAGCAGGATACAAACTAAATATCCAGAAATCAGTTGCATTTATATACACCATGAATTATCAGGAAGGGAAACTAGTAAAATAATTCTGTTTACAAGTACATCAAAAAAATTAAGAAAAAACTTAACCAAAGAAGTAAAGACCTATACTTGGAAAATTATACTAACAAACAAAACAGAAACAGACTCACAGATACTGAGAATAGACTGACAGCTGTTATAGGGGAGGAGGGTTGGGTGAAAACAGTAAAGAGATTAAGCAAAAAAAAAAAACAACCCAAAACTTGACACAGACAACAGTATGGTGCTTACCAGAGATAAAGTGGGGTAAGGGGAGGTAGAAGAAGGTAAAGGGGAGATAACTGGTGATTGAAGGAGACTTGGGGTTGTGAGCACAATACAATATATAGATGCTATGTTATAGAATTGTGCACCTGAAACCTATATAATTTTATTAACCGATTTCTCCCCAATAAATTCAATTAAAAAATAAAGCACAGTTGCCTAGTAGTAAGTCTCCTGGGAAAAGTGATCCTGATGCAGTATAGCAAACTTCAAAGTAGATCAGACAAAAAAGAAGGGCCCAGATTTCGAGGCCTTTTGACTCTGCAACGTAAGTCAGCACAGGAAAGGGTATAAATGAGACAACTAAGAGAATGATGCAAAACAGAAACATGGGTGCAGCACAGTGATGCCAGCAGCAGCCATTCACAGAGAAGACAGATGTACCTGACCGTAAACTTAAGTAAACACTGGGGCAGCTCAAAGAGTGATGGTAGCCACCTACCTTTCCTAGGGATTTCATTGCTAGGAAAGACCATCATCTGGCAGGAAAAAGATCAAATAACAGTAAGACATTTCAGGACAAAGCCTGAGATCAGCTCTGGCCATTGCCGGCTATTGCTCAAATACAAATTCATGGACTTCCCTAGACCCAAAGGAATATATTCTAGTGCCTTGGTGAGGATTACTTGTGCTTGCTTCTGCCAAACTGCCAAATCATTGGATTCTGAGATCCATGTGGAAACCCGCCCAAGCAAAGTGTGTGCTTCATAGAAAGATGTTGGGATCATGGAGAAAAGAGATTTGAAAATGGGTCAGGATTAAAATGCTTTTCATTAAAAGCTATTTAATGACACCAAGATTCAAGAATCAAAAGCATCTTAAACTGAGCAGCTTCAGTGCCTTTCTCTGGGCTCATATGCTGCCTAAAGCAACAATGGCCATTCTTTTCATGGTCATGAATCCCCATGGCTTCTATAGAATACATATACTATAAACTATTTACTACAAACTATGTACTATATGTGTCATTCATTAATATATATGTAATTAGTGAAATTTTCAACAACTTAATAACTCCTAAAATTAAGGTATTATCAAAAAAAAAAACAACTAGAAATATTAATAGCCTAAGCATTTGTGTGAATGTGACTTTTATCTAATTTTTAAAGTTTGGTAGTTTGTATTACTGTAAATGAAATGTGGACTAGCTATCAAAGGACTTCTGTTGGCAACTAACATTAAACATTATATTATAGGCTCTTTGGCTCTATTTTTTAGTTTTCTAAAATAAGAAAGAATAATGAGTATTTTTTTTTTGAGAATCCCTTAATTCCAAGTAAATCTGATTAGATTCCCAACATATAGAACATATGAAAACTGGTCCATTCTGATTGAAGCTGACAGGGTTTTTGAAAAAAATAAGATGAGGTTGACCACCGGGAGGGGCCAGTGAAGGTCTTGACTGTAGAAGAGAAGTCTCAGTGAGAATCGGCACAGACTGTAGAATGGAGGCGCCAACTAGAGAGGGAGCTGTCTGAAGTAGCGATTTTGGAAGTGGAGCTGTTTTGCACTTTGACAGCTATGGCAAGGGGAGTGTGCTGGCTGCTGTGGTGGAGAGAAGGATTTCTTGTGAAAGGTTCAGGTAGCCCAAGTGATGCAGGGTAATCAATAGATTTTCCTGTGGATTAAACTAAGGTGGAAAGGAAGACTGACTGATGTGGAAGATTCCTGAAAGACTGTGAATGACAGCCCAGGGAGTGAGGAAGGGCAGTCTACTTAGCATCAGCCACCAAGGAGGAGAGGGAAGAATAATGTGGAAATGGCCATGGATGAGAAAGAGGACACCACTCAATCTCTGATTTGATAATGGGATTTGAAAGAGTAAGCAGCAATCACTGCTGAGATCTATAAGGAGAGAGAGTTTTAAAGTCAAATTTCAAGAGTTTCCAATCCTATCTAATAAAGACAGAATATGCAAATTGACCATCACTTTGCAACAAAGATGGCGGCATCCATAGCCAATGAGGAGGGAATATGCAAATTGACACAACAAAGATGGTGGCAACCTGGCTGGGATGCTTGCATCATTGTCATGGCAACAACGCAGGCATTCTGCCCCTCCAGCTGCTTGGGTCTCTGGGCAGCATGCAAAGGTGGAAGGTGGCTCCAGCTGGAGTGAAGGCGGTGCCAGCAGCCAGGGGAAGGAAGGCCTATTCTTGCACAAATCTTTGTGCATCAGGCCTCTAGTTTCAAATAAGACAAGTTCAGAAGGAACTTTCTGAGAAAGCATTGGTAACATGAAGATTTATTGATGTTTGAGAAGAAATTTCCTCTGGAATGACTGAACAGTGGCAGTGTTTCTACTTTAGGCATTGTCCAATATCAAATCTGAGATTCATAGTCACTTTAGACTCCACTGTTCATCAGTCTTGGCTCATACAGTCCAGTGTTGGTGGTGTTGGTGTGGGGTGTGTGTGTGGTATTATTGTGGTATGGTGTGTGTGCTGTGTGTGTATGTGTGTGTATGTGTGTGGTGGGCAGGGGTATAGAAGAGAAGCTCAGAAGCAGCCTTCTGGAATAACCACTTGAAGGATTACAAAAACCATTCTGCACAAGGCTTACATATAAATATTGAATATTGCACATGATAAATATAAATATGATTTTCCCCTTTTATGTGCCAATTGATATGCAACGTCAATAATTTCAGCCAAGAGAGACAGACAGAGCTCTAAGTGAGCAGATCTGAAACAATTTTATGTCAGTTTTTAAGTGATAAGAAACCAGTAAATGTTTATAATTACAGGGGGAAAATCAAAGTTTTTCATGACGAAGCACTACATCAAAATGATCTGGAAACTGTGCTACAGAATGAAATACTCATAATACCAAGTTGCATGTCCCTGAAATAATCAAATTCAGTCTCCCTCTCTGTATAAACAACTACACATTTCTCTGTGTAAACAAATCCACCTACTACAAAATGAGCCAAAAGAACAAGAAAACTATGCCATCAATATAAAAAAAATGATGACTTTATTGAACACCTACTGTACTTATTTATTTTCTCATCCTAAGCTAATGTTCTCCCACATCCATTTTCCATCTTATCCACACAAAAAACATGAGGCACTGTGGGAAGGGAGCATGTTTTTGCTGAAAGCTATTACAGAATATTATTGGCTGGACAGTATTGACATTTTTACATGCATAAATGGATGATAATAGCTGCACCAGGATAACCACATTAGTGGAAGTTTAAAAATGAGACCATTGTACAGAGACCTATTTCAAATAGAATGACTATATTTTAATGTGACATCTGACCGTGCAAAGTTGTAAATGGAATTCAGAGTCTGTGTGGAGTAGTAAGGAAGATCAATGTGCCAGCCTGTGAAACTCCAAAATCAAAGGCTAAATACTAATTTGTCATGCTTCATGCTCTTTGATCACAGCTTTTGAGCAAAGAAAATGTTGACTGAGCACTGTTCCCCAGTGAGGCTTGTGAAAATGAAATACATTTGTGAACTGTAAATACAATTTCATAGGTTAATAGTCACTAATAGCTGGTACTTAATGAACAGCTTGCTAGGTAAGTAGGCCGCTTTGAAATTTCAGAAGTGCTGGGTGTCTCCTTTCAAATACTCTCAAGGGGGTAAAGTGTCTTGATGATATTTTGCACATTTTATCATCTACCAAAAGTTCTGTCCAGTTGCCCCTTTCCACCTTCCCGTTAAAACTCGCTTTCAGAAAAGGATCTAAAAATACAAACACACAACCACAACCCTTGCATGTTAAGTGACACAACTAGCCTATACCAGCAGGCAAACCAATGCAATTCAGCGGAAGGAAGTGGTGCAGGATTTAGAGCCACAATGGCTTAGGTTTGAGTCCACGCCTTGCTATTTCTGGGATACATGTTCTTAGGAAATACCTGCATCCTTCTGATAGTTAATTTCCTCTCCTATAAGATGAAAGTAATCACTTCCAGGGCAGCACCAACATCTGTGGGGGACTTTGTGCACCTTCAAAAAGGCCTTCCCTCTGGGTAGATGCATTCCCTCAATACTTGGATTAGCAAGAGAAGCGTAGACTGGATCTGAGCCCATTCTTGCCCCATTCAGTGCACAAACAGCACTATGGTACATGATGACTACATAGCTGTGCTGTGCTCATGATTAAAGGAAATGTCATTCTAACATTTTCAAACCCATTTTCTGATAGCCCTTCCAGCTTGTATTTCATCCTTGCACACATGTGAATGAACACCCACACACACACACTCACTGAATAAGTTAGGTAAAATAATAAATGTAATTGATAATTGACTAGTAGATAATAATAAACTTACTTGAAATATTGAGACTCTGTGGAGCAGGCCACATCCAAGGTAAATCATTAGGTTCGTTTTGCATGTAGTTGCTGTGTGCAAGGTAAATCATTAGGTTCGTTTTGCATGTAGTTGCTGTGTGCAAGGTAAATCATTAGGTTCGTTTTGCATGTAGTTGCTGTGTGCAAGTCCAGCCTCATGTGCTTAAGGTAAACTTAGTAGAAAATTACATGAGGAACAAATAGCACAGCAGCTTATTTATCATTCTGTGTTAGTAAACAGAAGGTAAAGCAATAAATTAAGGTTATGAACCTAACAGGCCAGATCCTCATCTCAGGAATTGCCTGTGTGTCCTAGCTTTGTTTACAATGTAATAACTCTTGATAGAGTGAGTTGATGTATGGTTTTCTCCATTAAGAATAGAGTTAGTTTTGTTTGAGGCCACAATGTGACAAAACATTGGGCAGCAAATAGTGCTGATGAGAGAGAGAGAGAGACTATTGCGCACCACACACTCACGGGCATTCTTTGTGCTATGCACTCTCATGCGTGGATAAGTGTTGCTTTCTGGGAGGATGTGAACATGCGTACTTTATAGTACACAACAGAGGACAAAATAAAGTGATGTTAGCTACCTGCTAAGAATACAAACACAATAACACCCACACATATACACCTATGATTAGTTCAATGGAATGGAGACCTCAAAGATTTCAAAATAAAATCAATAAAGTTTAGTAAACAGGATTTTTTACAACTCTAGGAAGTTTGAACCAGCTAAAAACAATGGTTTAAAGTCATATCCACTCCTATGATTTGCATCATACTGAACTCTGAGAGAATAATGTGGAGAACTTCTCTCAGGCTGCACAAGATGAAAATTGAACTGTATGTCATCTTTCTTCCTTCCAGCAAGCTACTCAAGACTACTATTAATATTTTAAAAATGTAATACCCTATATAATCTAATAAAAGAGCAATATGCAAATTAACCTCACTTCATTACATATAAACCACGCCCACCATCCAAGCCATGCCCACCAGCCAATCAGAGTGACAATATGCAAAATTAATCCAGCCAAGATGGTGGCCGCAGCCACAGAGCTAGAGCAAGCAGGAGGCCAGCAATGGAGGAAACTGCCTGCCTAGGCTTGCTATGGCCTCCTCTCAAGGCAACAAAGTTTCAATTACAGAAGATAAATAAACCCCAGAAACCTGATTCCAGCCAGCCTTGATAGGACCTTGGGTCAATGGGATCTGTGGCCAGCCTGCAAACAAACTTCAACAGGCATGCCAGCAGGTGGACATCCCCTAAGAGGTCCCAGACTTCGAGAGAGCACAGGCCGGGCTGAGGGACCCCTTTACCCCCGAGGGCACAAATTTTTGTGCACCGGGCCCCTAGTAGCATATAAATCAGATGTGAAAATAAGTAATTTTAATGACAAGAAAAGTATTAGGTTGAGAAACGATGACACCCATGTAACAGTATTTGAATTCAGACTCCATTTACATATGGTAAATGGGGAATTTTTGTCTCAGTTTGCTCTGTCAGTTTTCTGTCAACCAAATGACCAGTTGAACAACAGAGTATGGAGAAAAAAACCTTGCTAAAGTTAACCTTGCAGAGGGAACAATGTCAACTTGTAGAAATAAAACATTGCATTCAGATTATGGGAGAGGAATATTCCTCTAAAACATATTTGTACTATTGTTCCCTCTGGTCATTTGTTTGGAAAATTGGTTTTGCTGAATTGAAACGCTGAATTGAAACCACAAGGAATGACCCTTGGTTGAAAGCTTTAGCAAATGCTTTAATAACATTTAAATTGCAAGCTCTCTTCCACTTTTCCAAGTGACAATCTCTCTCTCTTTTCCTGTCATGAAGGCTCAATTCATTTATCAGAGCTATTTTGTATCATTAGCATTTCATCGAGAACTTTGCAGATTTTTACTTTATGTCCTTCCCTGTTTCAACTGACCATGGAAAAGGGTAAGGCGGGAGGGGGGGGGACAGCATTATGTGAATGGAGAGAAGGTGGTAAGCTGATCTGTGGGTCTCCCCAAGAGCTGTCCAGTTCTCTAGAAGTGTCTACTCACTCAGTGGGCAATGGCTAACTTGGTAACCACAAAATGTTCCATCTTGTGCTGCACTGTTTTATTTTTCTTAACAACTAAAGGGTTTTGTTTTTAACTAAAATTTCAGAAACGACATAGCTAACACTCACCATAGACTCTGATAATAATGCCGGCTCTTTGAATAACTTTTGATATTCAAAACATGTAGAAAGAAGTTTCACATTAAAAGTCACCTAGTTTTGAAATTTCACTTGTCCCAAGTGCCTTGTAAATCTGCAAATTAAAAGAGATTCTTTTTCATTTCAAAGGAGACACACACAGCATGTTTTCAACACAAAGAGCTCCTTAATCCACTTGCTTTTAAATATACACTGCTCATCAGCTATTTGCAGGCAGCAGTCACAGGAGGGGTTTAAGTGTCACCAAAATAAACTCTTTTTCTCCCCAGTTCTGGGCTGTCATTCCACACTGCCCTTGCTGAGAGGCTCTGTCCCCCAGGAGAGGTGGTCTTGGCAGCAAGAATGCCTTGCAGTAATGCCATGGGGCACAGAGCCAGGGACCACCTTTCTCAGGGTGAGGGCTGGGGGCATAGCGGCAGATTGTTGATCTCTTACATAAAGGTCGTTGGTGATTATTTGCTGGTATGTTTATGAGCATTGTGGTTAAGAACACTCGCTGGTAGACAAAGCTGGGTGTGAAAACTGTTTTCCCACTAAATCTACAATAGAGAACTGGGAGGAAAACAGTTTTCATCAACTGGGGCCACAACAGTGTTGAAATGTAGCTGTACCTGGGTCATATGCGTTGGGTAATCATGACCACGTCACTTAGCATCTTTGCTTTAGATGCCACATCCATAAAATAATATTAAATAAAAGGAAGGGAGGATTAATAATACCTCTTGTGTTTGCTGTGAAGATTCCCAGTTAATATATAAGTAAATGCTTAGAACAGTGTCATGTACACAGTCAGATATGTGTTAGTCACTGCCACAATCATCAAAGGCATTGTTATAATACTTTGTACTGTTATTATTTATGTAACTGGGTTCTAAATGATAGTCCTCATCTCTGATGTTATTGTTTCCCAGCTTATATGTATCTCCTAAATTTTCTGTAATAAATATGCATTTCTTTGGAGGGAGAGAAAGAGAAGTTATAATTACAAATGCTGGGTTTAAATTATTTTTTTGTGCTGAGAAATAGACACAAAGAGTTATGAGAAATAATCTCTTCTACCACGGATGTGGATATGTGGATGGGGAGTCAGAGCATATTACGAACAGATCAAAGGCTTAACTCTGCCTTTGGCTTTGCTGTGCGTACACCTCCAGGTCACACTCAGTACTTTGTCACAACCCCCCCCCAATCCCAGGGGAAAGAGAGGGAGGGGGACACCCAAAACAGGTTGAATAACTAGGTTTTGCTAAGTGTTTTGTGTTGATGTGGGAAGAGGAGGGGTGCGGACAGATTCATGATCAATTTCCCATTGTACAATCTGATGTCTCTGTAGTTGCTTCCACTCAGAGGCGTCTGGCCTCTCTCATCTGTCTCCCCACACATCTCTCAAGGATTCACCTACGATCTGCTATAGTCTCTATTATTTCTCCTCTTCTGCTCAGAAGGCATTCCAAGGAACAAACAGAAATGTCTTCTCTGTCAGCCTCACACTCCTTAGAAGGGTCAGGCAGATTTTGCAAAGAAAGACTTTCAACCTGATTTCTAGCTTTGTAATATTTGGCAACTCAATTACTCTTTCTGGGCATAACTTCTTTACTTTTTAATGCACAGATCCTAAAGTTTGATCAATTTTGACAAATATATACATGAGTATAAAGCATAGCCTTAGCAGGACATGGAACATATCCATCAGTATATCCATCAGAAACTAGGTCTTGTGTTGGGCCTAGTTTAATATCCCAAATGAGTATTGAACAATAATCCTAACTAATTAAAAGGGTTGTCGTGAGAACCAAATGAAATGCTCTTCACAAAAACACCTTGTTGTCCATTTATTTTAAGGTGTATTAGTACCAAATGAGCATCCAGGAATTTGTGTAATCAGAAGAAAGAGATAGCTGGGAGAAAGGGGTCACACAGTTAAAGTCCTGGTCAGTGTAGCTTGGTCCTGGTTTGATTCCTGGTCAGGTGTGGGCTAGACCTCCAGTGTGGGACTTGCAGGAGGCAGCCAATCAATGATTCTCTTTCATCATTGATATTTCTACCTCTCTCTCCCTCTCCTTTCCTCTCTGAAATCAATAAAATATTTTTTAAGTGGAATCAGGAAAGTACACATCATGTTCTTTGCACAACACATTAAAAATTGAGACTTGAGTAAAGCCCAGAAGCCATGTTAAATGTCATGGACTGAGAAGCAGGGCACTAGCCATATTCCGGGGGAAGCCACAGCTGTCACCCAAAGCTTCCCTGTCATCCTGTGGTAGAAATCGATGGAAGAACTGGCCACACCTGATTAGCAAGTCCTTGGGAAAAATTCCCAGGCCAGTGAGGTCCAAGTACACTGCCAGGTGGGAAGGAGGGAGCACTGCCTGGGCATAGCACTACCAGATCCATAGTCTCTCCTGAAATGCGGACCCCCTTCACTGTTCCCAAGCTTCTCCCAAGAGAAGGGACTATCTCAAAAGCTTGCAAATCAGTCACAGAACACACAGCAGCAACTATTTAAAATCTAACACAATGTCAGAATCACAAATACCTGAGCTTCAGTCATACACAAATGCCCACACTCTCCTAACTCCGAGGTGCCCACAGGACACTACCTCTTTGTCACCATGTCCGCCGGTGGCACAATCAGTCCTTTGGAACATTTACTAGATAAATATTTGGCTCCTGGTTTGGCCATGTTTATTAGCACCTATTGGGTGCAAGGCACTGAACCACCTTAGGTGTGGGCAAGCCCCCTGCCCTCCCCTGAGCTCAACCATAAAACTAGGAGGAAACTTGCTCCCTGAGTTGAAGACGGCGGATGTGACTCAGTGGCCTCAAATGCATTGCCAGAACAGAATTGGGAGTGGAGTAGCATAGAAAAAGTACTCCCCTGACATTTTTCCATTTTTGCCTCTCTTCCCCTCTGGTCTCTCTTAGACAGTCTTCTAAGCACTTAGATTCATTAACCCCATTTACTTCTGACAAATTCCTTTGCTATAAAGTTGATACTACGTTATCATTCCCATCTGACAGATAAGCAGACTGGGGCACTGAGAGATAACTGCCTTGCTGAAGATCACCGGCTACCACTGGCAATTTCAGCATCCACACCAGGCAGTCTGGCCCTAGGTACCTTCAGCATCACCTCCTTGCTGCGCAACCTCTCAAAAAAAAAGTACCCTCTCCAACCCGAGACTTGAGACTCCTGTCTTGTTTTTTCACTTCCTCTTCCTGCTCAGTAGAGCCTAAGTCCAAATACAATTGATTTTCACATCTGCTTCTTGGTCTGTATTCTGCCTCCATTCAGCCACGGCCATCGGATCTCACAGAGGCAGTCTGGGAAAAGTTCCTGACAGGTCTCCCTGCTTCCAGACTCCCACTCAGCAACACGTTTTCTTGGCACATGCTCATACTTTGCTTCTCTGTGTTGTGTTACCCTACCTCCCACCCTCGACTCCAACTCTAAAACCTCTATCTTGAACTCAGGACTTTCTTCACCTTGCCTCATTCTAAACCCCAAATTGCTTTCCTATTACTGCAATGTGTGAATTGCCTATCCAATCAGTCCTGGTTTTTCATTTACTCAACAAATATTTATTGAGAAACTACTATGAGCTAGGCACTGAGCCAAAGGCTATCTATTCAGTTCTAACCCTTGTCCAAGGCCTACCCTAGTCCAACTACTATCTGCCTCCTCTGAAACTCCTTTAGCACTGGGCTTCATACCACCGATTTTGTCCTCTAATTGTGTGTGTCAACATTTTATTTCCCAATTGGGCTCTAAACACCTTGCAAGACAGATATATTCTATGTCTCTAAGTCTTCAATATACCACCTAGAATGTATACTCCCTTAGGGCGGGGATGCCTGCCTTGTTCCTGAGGAACCCAAGTGCCATGACTGTGCCTGTTTCATAGTAGGTATATGGGAAACACCTGCTGAATGATGACTGAATCGCCCTCTGCACTTGGTAGGATGCTGAGCACACATTATGTAATTTAACTCAGTATCAAAATATTTGAGCATTTAACATCTAATCTAATAAAAGAGTAATATGCAAATTGACCATCACTCCAAGACACCTAAGCCACGCCCCCAGCCAAGCCACACCTACCAGCCAATCAGAGTGGCTGTATGCAAATTAACCCAGCCAAGATGGAGGTTGGCAGCCATGGAGCTAGAGCAAGCAGGAGGCTTCCATTGCAACTGCCTGCCTAGGCCAGCTGGACCTCTACTAAGGCAAAATTGTTTCAATTATAGAAGTTATGGAGCTGAAGCAAACAGGAGGCTTTGTGCCTGCCTAGGCCTCGGCTTAAAGCAACAGTGTTTCAATTATAGAAGATAAATAAACCCCAAAAACCTTATTCCAGCCAGCCTCGCTGGGATGTTATGTCAATGGGAGCTGTGGGCAGTCTGAAAATGGCCCTCAACCCCTCACCCAGGCTGCCCAGGCACCCCAGTAGGGACCCAAAACCTGAAAGGACTGTGGGCAGCCTGAAAACGGCCCGCAGACCCTCACCCAGGCTGGCCACACCCCAATGGGGTGAGGATCCCCACTGGGGGGCTTGGCCAGCCTGCAAACAGCCATTAGCCCCTCACCCAGGCTGGCCAGGCATGCCAGCAGGTGGACACCCCCAGAGGGATCCCAGACTGTGAGAGGGCACAAGCCAGGCTGAGGGACCCCTGCCCCCAGTGCACAAATTTTTGTGCACCGGGCCCCTAGTTAATTATAAAATCCTTCCAGAACAACCTCCTGAGTAAAACAAAACAAAACAAAACAAAACATTTGAAGAGTTCAAAAAATCCAGCTTTTGCACTCAGGGACATGCTAGCAGACTCCAAAGTTTCCGGGTAGTTGTGGCAAGAATAGAGCACCATGGTTTCTTACAAGTGAAAATGCCCCAAGCTTTTGGAAAAAAAATTAACAAAATGAACTCATTATTTATACTACACATTATCCATAGCTTATCATTAATATGCATTGCTCATTGATATTTTCTGCTTGCTACAATTCAGTTAATTCTACTGCTTTGCCATTACTATCTATGCTCAGTAATAGGGACGATTTGTTAACCTTTAGAGATAGTTGTACATCACTTATGTATTTTAATTAAAATGTTAGTTTCAATAAATTTTAGAGTTGAAAGGAACCTTACTCCATATCTAGATGTCAACAAGCTTTTTTAAGTACAAAAAGTATGTTTTTCTTTAAATTAGGATCTTACAAAAACTCTGCATAAAGAGAAGAAAAAAAAGTAGAGTTGTTCTGGTTGACTTGGGGGAAGGAGAGCAGGAGAGAGCCCAGAGGCCCATCCTGCTCACCCTCCCTTCACCACTCTCCAAGACACAGCTCCTCGGTGCTGCAGAACATAAACTATGCAAGGACACAATTTATGGAATGCCTGACCAGAAGTAGCCCCTTATTTAACACAGAAGAAACGAGACTCAAATGGGGTAAGAGACCTGCCAAATATCACTCAGCTGGGCAGTAGTGGAGCCATGCGAGATTCCGGGCCTGCAATCCAGGGGTGTTGCTACCACGCTGTGCCACCCCTAAACCAAGGCCATTACTGACAATTACCATTCTCGCCTGAATCCTTCCACCTCCAAGAGTGTCTGTTTCCCTCTTAACAAGGCTGGCATTAAATCCTCTTTCTAGTTGCCCTTGGCTTTTGAATCCCATTTTTAGGAAATGTCAGATTACCAGGCTTTTAACAATTTCTTTTCATGACCTCTACACTGCTTCCGAAAAGTTCTACCATGAAAGGAGTTAGTTACCACTTAGAGGTGTTCTGGTAAACTAGTTAGTGCCAATAGAGTGCCTTGTGCTGTTTGCCAGGCAATTTTCATGGCTGAGAGACATAGGCAAACATTCACATATGTCGGTCCATTTACAAGGTGGCTTCATTTCAAGCCCCATACCTTTTAAATGGCACCTTTACAAACAGATAACTATACTTTTTATTATTGTTATACATTTGCACAGGCACAGTATTAGTTCTTTATTGACATCCTGTTTATTTCTATCTGGTTTTAATGCTAGCTATGAATGTCACCATAGAACTGTCTTCCAGAATCCCTACTGATGGGAAAGAGGAAAAGGAGGAAGCAACTCAGTGCCATATGGGAGAGGAGCGTCCTCAGCATCCCGCTGCCTGAGCCTGCATAGCAGATGCAGCTCACAGGGGAAGCTGAGGCCCAGGGAGGGGGCTCTGCGCTTCCTTAGAGAACATCCATGCTGTAATGGAGAGCGAGGGAGTCACCCGAGCTGTCAGCCCTGAGGCCTGACTTCCACATCCAGAGAAAAAACCCCAGCTGCTGGAGGGTAGGCAGTTAGGGCCCCGGAAGGTGGGAAACCAACATTTAATAGGCTCAAACTAAGTTAAGTACCAACAACTCCCTTTCTTCCCCAACTCCTACCTGGCTGGAGTGATCAATTTTCTTAACTTTTTTTGGGGAAGGTTAGATTTAATTTTATTCTTGTCATTCAATTTTGCTCTGGAGGAAAGCTCTTAAGAAAAGCATTTTCAAGACCAGTCAGATGATCACCTTCCAGTGACTGACTGCGTCTCAAATATGTAATTTTCCACAAGCAGGCTTGCTTTTGACTCTGTATTACTTTTCATACAGTGCAAATGTGATGTGAATCATTTTAATAACTCCTTGCATCACAGCCACCTACTCCCTCTGTTGTGCAAGGCACACCAGGCATGTGAGTAATGCACGTCAAAGCGCATACAGGAAGTCACAGTGCGAACCAGAGGTATAACGTGGTTTCCAAGAAAAAATAATGGCCACGTAATGATGGCCTGCATTAACAGAAATGCGGGGCCCATTTTAAGGAGAAGCTATAAATGGACTGCTTCAGTCAGACTCTATGTGCAGCTGTGTGTTCAGTATGTGCGGACACATTTAAGATAATATTGAAATAAAGCCATCTAGAATATGATCTGAATCTATGATCTGGATTTCACGATCTCATGAGATGGGCTTTATCAGGTTCATCCTCAAAACTCTCCTCCTCTGAGTATCTTTTGTTCCTAACTAAGGCCTGGCTCATTCCACCCAGGATACTTCACTCACAATTCTCCCTGCTTCAACAACTCTTCCTCTTCCATGTAGGTTATTTCTTCTGCTCACCAGTATTGGAGACAATCACTCTGACCACCAAATCTAAAAGACATGTATATGCACAAAAGCACACACACATACACACACGCACACACACACCTTGTCAGTGGCTCATGCATCCCTGTGTTTTCATCATGGCCTTGGTCATTATCCAAAAGGATGGTGTGTGTGTGTGTGTGCGTGTGTGTGTGTGTGTGTGTGTGGTGTGTACGTACCTGTGGTTCATCATTTGCCTCCCTCCACTACTCCTCTGTAAGCTCCATGCAAGAAGAGGCCTTATTTGTTTGTTGTCTGCTATATCATGTCCTCAGGACAGTGCTGGCACATGGCAGAAACTCTGTAAGTATCTGCTAAATGAGTCATAAATTAACGAAGAGAGTATGCCTGGTGTCAGCTGTCCATGGTGGTGAGAGTACAGAGATGAGTTATTGGGAAAACTACTGAAGCAAGAAGAGTTTTAGCCTGGGAAAGAGGAGGGGTAGAGAAGCCATGATAATTGTCATCAACAATCTGAGAGATTGCCACAAAGAAGAGGAATTGGTAAAGTCAGATGCAGAAAATCTGGGGTTGTATTGGTCTGTGATTACCCAAACGAATTAAATACTTGTGTCCACACAGAAACCTGCACACAGATGTTTATAGCAGCTTTATTCATAATTGCCCAAACTTGGGAGCAACTAGGATGATCTTCAGTAGATGAATGGAAATATAAACTGTGATACATCTAGCAATGAACTATTAGTGCTAAAAATAAATGACTTATCAAGCCATGAAAAGACACGGAGAAATCTTACCTGCATATTGCTAAGAGAGAGAAAATCTGAAAAGGCTACATATGGTATGATTCCAATTATATGACATTTTATAAGTCAGATTTATGGAGACAGTAAAAAGATCAGTGGCTGCCAGGTTTTAGGAGAAAGAAAGGGATATACAAGTAAAGTATCAAGGATTTTTTATGGCAGTGAAACTACTCTGTATGATACTATCATGGTAGATCCATGCCCATGGAATGTACAATACCAAGAGTGAATCCTAATGTAGACTGTGGACTCTGGGTGATCATGACCTGTCAGTGTAGGTTCATCAACAGTAACAAGTACACCGCTTGGGTGGTGGATGTTGATAATAAAGTGGGGGCTGTGCACCTGTGAGGGCAGGGGCTATATGGGAAATCTTAGTGCTTCTGCTCAACTTTGCTATAAACCAAAAACTGCTCTACAAAAATAAAATTCATTTGAGGGAGGGAAGGAAAGAGGGAGGGAGGTAATATCTGTGAGGTCCTGAGAAGGAAGAAGTGAAAGAACTTAGAGATGATTACACAGAGAGTAGCGGAAGGAGTTAAGGGTGGTGGCTGGGTTTCTGAAGTGGGTGACTAGAAGGATGGTGATATTTTCCCAAAGCTAGGTAACATGAAATGTCGGAACAGTCTGAGGAAAGGCAATCTAAGCAGAGGTACGTGTTAGAGGAAACACTGCATCTCCTTAAGACGTGGATTTATTACATGTGGAAACTGTTTTCTACTCCTAAATATACTTCCCTAAAAGAGGGGGAACAAAATGTCAAGTGATTTGGTGATTTGTGGGAAACTAGGGATTTCTTAATTCAGTGGTTCTCAATCTTCTGGCCCTTTAAAACAGTTCCTCATGCTGTGACCCCCAACCATAAAATTATTTTCATTGCTGCTTCATAACTGTAATGTTGCTACAGTTATGAATCATAATGTAAATATTTGGTATTCAGGATGGTCTTAGGCAACCCCTGTGAAAGGGTTGTTCGACTGCTAAAGGGGTCGTGACCCACAGGTTGAGAACTGCTGCCTTAGTTGGAATCCTGATTTTCATATAGTTTTCTCTGTATGTATTTTCCTATCTCTTAAATGGAATATACATTTCCTAGGAGCTTTATACCAATAAGTGTGCATTATGCAAACATATTTGAATTAAAATTGTCCCTGCTGTTAATAATTATGAAAATAAATTCACTTTAATTTTCACTTGCCACAAAATAATTTGTCCCATTATCATATAGTCACAGCTTGTACACACACAAGAAAGTCACTAAATGTCAATTAAAGGATTATGTTTTAAGTGTTGGAATGATTCTTGTCAGTTTAATAAGTCTTTTTACTCCACATTCACATTTCTAAATTTAAAGAGAGTTTCAGTAGTATCTGTGTTTCATTTCTGAACTCTTTCTGAATTCTGCCTTTTTTCTTAATGGTCAAATTAGCAACACAATAATTACTTCTAATTTATATTCATCAAATGTTCCTAATGGCTTCACTGATCAAATAGTTAAATAATTTCAGTTTCTAGAAATCAACATTTATAAACTGCATGGCCCCCAAATTATTATTTTAAATTATTTCTTATAAAATGTATTCATATTTTACTAAATGTATTTTAAAAAGAAAAACCTTAAAAAGTATAATTTTTTTTTTTTTTTTTTTTTTTTTTTTTTACCTCAGGAGACATATGGTGTAAATGCTTAAGGAAATGTGAGTCATGTTTTTGATGAGGCAACTACTGAAAAATCAGCTCCTTCTGCTACAGTATAAATAGCATGATAAGCCCTATCAAAGGTCAGAAATCTAATTTTAAAATATGTATTTTTAGAGTTTTATTCTAGCCATCTTGCCATATATTAGAAATATGCTCTGTCCAGTGACCAACCCAGTTTCCAGTGCACTTGCTTTTCATTTTTTGAAGCAAGAGAGATGGAAAGCCTAATTTCATTATTTTTGACTCAAAGATCCATGAGATACTGCAGTGCCAAGAGAGAAACAATCTCCTCTGCTCATCCTCTGCCCTCCTCCCCCCGAAAAATTCTTTCACCTCCCAAACAACTTCTAAAAATACATTTTTATTTTATGTTAACTGCTCTTTTGAAACTTGAAAATGTGTCTGAAGGATTTGGTTGTCAGTGTTACTTATTTCCAAATCCCCATCTGGCTCTCAAAGGACTCTTCCCTCCTCTCCCCGAACGAACACCTCAGCAAGTTGTAATGGATTTGGCAACATGGGAGAGGTGATGCCATTTGTGAAACAGCACCTGGCATCTCCAGCCATCTCTCCCTACGTGTGAGCTTCCGGCCCAGTGGGTGCTTCGTAAGTGAAATGGATTCAATAACCATCCAGGAAGGAGGGGGACTGATTGACAGATGAAGTTCAGGTCACTTATGTATTACTTGCAATTGGATCCTGTGACAAACTGAATTTCACTCTCCTGTGAGTTTAGACATAAGGGAACTGAGGTAGAGGGAGGCTACTGCTTTAATACCCTCAGAATTTGAAGAGCAAATTTCCTGCCCATTGTGTAGTCATGAGGCAAACCTGGATAGGTCTGGTGTACCTGTGTCCTTGGCTGAACCTGGACTTCATTTCCCCTGACCGGTCCTCACCTTTGTACAGCTCACGTGCAGTTCTCAGCAGTTCTCAGCCTGTGGGTCATGCCCCCAAAGACCCTTTCATAGGGGTCGCCTAAGACCATCCTGCATATCAGATATTTACATTATGGTTCATAACAGTAGCAACATTACAGTTATGAAGGAGCAACAAAAATAATTTTATGGTTGGGTCACAACATGAGGAACTGTATGTAAAGGACCAGAAGGTTGAGAACCACTGAGCTAATTCCTGATCTTGCTTTTTCACTTGGAGCACCAAATTATCAATTCACTTTAAAGAGCACTTTGCTCAGATTTATTTGTTTTTGCAAGCGCCACAGATATGTTTTTAATTATTATTATTACTAGAGGCCTGCTGCATGAAAATCATGAACTGGGGCTGGGGGCCCCTCAGCTCAGCCTGTGCCCAGCTTCTGGCTGAGTGGTGCTCCCCCTATGGGAGTGCACTGACCACCAGGGGGAAGCTCCTGCATTGAGCCTCTGCCCCCTGGTGGTCAGTGCTCATCATAGCAACTGGTTGTTCTGCCATTCAGTCAAATTGCATATTAGCCTGTTATTATCTAATATAATAAAAGAGTAATATGCAAATTGACCATTACCCGAGACACCTAAGCCACGCCCACCAGCCAATCAGATCATCTGTATGCAAATTAACCCAGCCAAGATGGAGGCCAGCAGCTATAGAGGCTTCTGTTGCAACTGCCTGCCTAGGCTGGCTGAGCCTCTGCTCACAGCCACGCCCACCAGCCAAGCCATGCCTCCCAGCCAATCAGAGTGGCTGTATGCAAATTAACCCAGCCAAGATGGAGGCCAGCAGCTATGGAGCTAGAGCAAACCAGAGGCTTCTGTTGCAACTGCCTGCCTAGGTTGGCTGAGCCTCTGCTCATGGCCACGCCCACCAGCCAATCAGAGCAGCTGTATGCAAATTAATCCAGCCAAGACGGAGGCTGGCAGGGCAGCTCTGCACTGGGAGCCTCCGCGGCCGGCATAGCTGTGCCAGGTGTGTCAGCTCAGTGGGGGGGGGGGGGTCTGGCCTGGGGCCTCCTTGGGGCATCCAGGAGCACCTGTCCCTGGTCCACTGTCTGGCTCCGCTCCCTGGGAGCCTCCACCAGGAGTACGGGAGAGCGGGTCCTCCACGGAGCTTGCAGGAGCAGCCATCCTGAGTCCGCTGCCTGGCTCCGCCCCCCGGAGGCCTCCCCAGGGCATGCGGGAGCGCGGGGGCCTCTGTGGGGTGTGCAGGAGCAGTTGTCCTGGGTCTGCTGCCTGGTTTTGCCCCCCGGGGGCCTCCTTGGGGTGTCCAGGAGTGTCCGTCCTGGGTCAGCTGCCTGGCTCCGCCCTGGGGGCCGCTGTGGGGCATCCAGGAACGCCTGTCCTGGGTCCACAGCCTGGCTCTGCCCTGAGGGCTACTGCAGGGTGTCCAGGAGCGCCTGTCCTGGGTCTGCTGCCTGGCTCTGCTCTGGGGGCCTCCTCTGGGGCATGTGAGAGCACCCATCCAGGGTCTGCTACCTTCATCCGCCTCCCAGGGGCCTCCACAGGGCGTGCGGGAGCGTCTGCTGCAGTGTGGAGAATCCAAAGCCAATCCGCTGCCTGGCTCCACCCTGGGTGTGTTTGCTCAGCAGCATGGCCCCACCGAGGGATCCTGCACCAGCGTCTGCCCCTGGCTCACCACCCAGCTCTGCGCCAGGTGTGTCCCCTCAGTGGTGGGAGCCCACCAGGCGTGTGTGATCATGGGCCCTCTGATGGGAAAGGTCCAGGCCTGCACTCACCAGCCCTCTCACCCCCCAGTGCATGAACCCTGAAGGGGCTGTGGGCTGCCTGAAAATGGCCCTCAGCCCCTCACCCAGGCTGGCCAGGCATGCCAGCAGGTGGACATCCCCCCCCCCCCCGAGGTGTCCCAGACTGCAAGAGGGCACAGGCCAGGGTGAGGGACCCCCACCCCCCGAGTGCACAAATTTTAGTGCACCGGGCCCCTAGTCTAGCTATAAAACCCTAATATGCAAAGAGACTGAATAGCAGAACTGAACAACCGGTCGCTATGACATGTGCTGATCACCAGAGGGTGTGTGTGGCAGGCATTGGCATTAGGTGGCAGAGAGCAGAACATGGTGGGCATCAGCTGTGGCGAGATGGTGGAGCAGGTGAGCAGGGGCACTAGACCAAGGCGGGGTACCAGTCACTGTCATTAGGGCAAGCCTCTGGTGGTTACTGCAAATTCTTTGCTCCTATGTGCCACAGTCTCACCATCTCACTGGGTGCTTGCACCTCCTGCCGGCACCCGCACCCGCTGCTGGCGCTGGACCTGATCGCTCGGCGCTGTCAGCATGTGCGAAGAGTAGCTGCCGCCCCAATCGCCCCTCAGGGTTTTCCACCTTCCCCTGCTCCTGAGGGGTGATTGGGGCCAGCAGCCACCTCTTGCACCCACTGCCAATGCTGGAGCTACCGCTTGCATCCACTGCCAGGGCCAGCCCTGCTCGCACCCGCAGCCAGCACTGCCACTTGCACCCACTGCTGGCGCCTGGCACCTGTCCCAATTGCTTGTAGCCATCAGTGGGTGTAAGCAGTGGCTGCTGGCCCCGATCGCCCCTGAGGGCTTTTCCACCTCCCCCTGCTCCTGAGGGGCAATTGGGACAGCAATCTCCACTTGCACCTGCTGACAGCACTGGCCCGCTCACACCCACTGCTGGCGCCGGCCCCAATCTCTGTGTCATCAGCAGGTGCAAGCAGGGCCGGTGCCATCAGTGCATGGGAGTGTCAGAGTCGGGAGTGGGCCTGCTGGCAGACAAGGGGCCAGGGGCTGTGGAGGGAGGGGCTGGGTGGGGCACAGAGGATGGGCCAAGACCCGCCCCTGTGCCCACGGCAGCCTTGTGGCCCACAGTTCCTTTCAAGGTATAAGAATTTGTGCACTGGGCCCCTAGTATAGGATAAGAGAAGTACATATTTATTGTAGACAATATTAGAAATAAGATATAAGGCAAAGAATCTCTAAATCATTCATAGTTTCCCACTCATAAATGGCTAACATCCATAAACCCCACCAGATCCTTTGCTAGCAGATGGATGTATTTGCTTCTAGTCATTTAAAGTATGTATGTATATTTCTAAAACTGATGCCATGTAACATAAACACATACCCTGATATTTCACATTTAATATATTATTTATGAAGTTTTCTCTATTTCAATGTTTTGAATATTCTTTTTTCTTTTAATACCTTTTATTCCTTTTGGAATTTCTTTTTTTTTTAAACTCTTATTTTCAATTGCAGTTTACATTCAATATTATTTTTGTATTGGTTTCCGGTATACAACCTAGTGGTTAGAAAATCATATACCTTACAGAGTGGTCTCTCCTTTATTTCAAGTACCCATCTGACACTATACATGGTGTTATTACAATATTATTGACTATTTTCTCTATGCTGTACTTTTCATCCTGAAGGCAGATGCTTCACTAGTTGCACAGCATTGTATGCATGGGTCCTTAAACCGAGCAAGCATGTCTTTGTTTTCTAAGGATAAAACTCTTCTCTCCTAACTTGACCTGCATGGTCTGGTCTGGTCTAGTCGGCACTCCAGCCTCCTCCTCAGACATTGGAAACTATCATACTTTCATTTAGTGGTTCATTCTGCTTAAAATATCCCTCTCTGTGCACAGTTTTTAGATTGCTCTCAAGATTCCTATCATACACATACCATATAAAATCCTCTTCTCTTAAATGAGGACCTGACCTATGAGCATGAAATACCCTGCCCATAATTAGGTTACAGTGTTTGGAGAAAGTAAATAGATTTTTCTGATATAAGTAAGGGTCCTTAATCAGTTGATTTTTTGAGTCAATCAAAAGGGGGATTATCTTAGGTGAGCCTGACAATCAGGAGAAAGTTATTTTTTTCTTTTTAAATATATTTTATTGATATTTTTACAAAGAGGAAGAGAGGGGATAGAGAGTTAGAAACATCAATGAGAGAGAAACATTGATCAGCTGCCTCCTGCACACCTCCTTCTGGGGATGTGCCCACAACCAAGGTACATGCCCTTGACTGGAACCAAACCTGAGACCTTTCAGTCCCCAGGCCGACGCTCTATCCACTGAGCCAAACCGGTCAGGGAAGGAGAAAGTTCTTAAAAGAGGAAGTGGGTCCTTCCTGGAGAGAGACATTCTCCTGTTAGGCTTGAAGAAGTCAGCTGTCATGTTGAGGAAAGGGGTGTGAGAGGGTAAGAAACTGCAGGTGGCCTTTAGCATCTGAGAGCAGCCCCCCCTCTGAAAGCAGGAACCTCAGTCCTAAAACCAAAAGGAGCTAAATTCTGCCAAAAACCTAAGGGAACTTGACCAAAGATCCCAGACCCAGAAAGAAATGCACCTTGGTCACCACCTGCCTGCGGCCTCCTGAGACCCTACCTGGTGAGAACCCCACTAAGACTGGACCAGGAAAACTGTGACATCAGGAATGCTATTTGTGAGTCACTGAGTCTGTGGTAGTGTGATATTCGGTGACAGAAATGAATGCATTCCCCTTTTCTCTTCCTTTGACAACTTCCACTCATCTTTGAGGTCTGACCTTTGAGGTCCCTTCCTTCAAGGGACTCCTGCCCTTTCTATTTATCATTCTGGCTTCTTTTTACTTCCCACCTCGACAGCAATCACAAGGGGGATTGAAGTTGCCCATTTTCTCACCTCCATGTCCAGAATGCAATGAACAAGTAGGAATACTGGGGCTCGGAGAGGTGACAATGTGTTTATTTGATGGCCAAAATTCATAGGGACATCTGAGGAAAAGCAACATATGTGAATTTGAATTTTAACAGTTTTATCAACACAGGATGTAGTTTGAACCAAAATATAGAGATTTGACCACAATGTATAATATTTAATGTATTACCTAAAAATGAATATACATCAAAATAACTCAGAAAAACCCACGGATGCAAGTTGCATTGAATAATTCATGTGTGCATTAGCTGTGTTGTTACAGAATCTGAATCTATATACAAATTCAGATTTTACAGAGCTTTGTCAGTTTTATATAAAAATCAGTTAAAGTGAATAAAACTATACATTTATGGTAATTTCTCATGTGTTGATTACAACTGTGTGAAGAAAACACACAGTTGTCTTCACTGGATTTCAAAGCCAGGTTACCTGACAACATCCCAGAAGCAGATCTGTGCTGGGGTCATGGACTGACTCATCTGTGAGATTACAGGAGGTGAACAGGCACTAAATGCTAATTGTGTCAGGCTGAAATCCTTTCAGATACCAGGACTAAGAGATGTGAGATATTTTAATTCTGCATGAAAGAGAGGGGTTTACATGATAATGCATCCAAAATAAATACGAAGGGCCAGTGATCCTTGCCTTTTTATGAAGACAAGGAAAGAAAGAAACCTTTTCTGCTACATACAAAACTGTGGTATTTATCCACCTTACCTACTGCCATATCTGAACTAATACTGGACACTCACTGAGAAAGGTCAGCATTGATTGGCTTTTGATAAGGACAAAAATTTGCATCTTCAGCATTGCTGGACTAGTGAGTTAGGATTATTTCTAAGGCCCATCAGTTTCCTCTAATTGGATCTGCCAAGCTGTGGAGCTGTCGGATCCAGAAAATATTCAGTAATTCTCAAGCTTTATGTTTCATAAGAATCACTGGGATGCTTCTGTAGTATTCAGATGCCTGGTCCCTTCCCACAGAAATTCCGATTCCTCTAGGCTTGAAGCGGAGGCCTGAGTACGTGCTTTAGACAAACCCAGAGATGGTTAAGATGCAGGTCGTTTGACGCTCATACAGTCAGAATTATGGAGCAGATTCCCTAAGATATTTGTGGTCATTGCTTCTCTAAGGACTTGCTCATAAGAATGGATAGGTGTTTGCTTGGTGTTCTCTGCCCTGCATTAGAAAGGCCCCAAGTTTATATGAAGGTCCCTTTTCCTGGTAGAACTCCTAATCCAGTGAGGGGTAGGAAACTCACCTTTTGGGGTTAAGCAGGGATACAAAAGCAATCAGGTGAGGATTTAGCTGAGATGGAAGAGTGAACTCTAAGGAAAAGCCACTACTCAGCGTGCAGCAGTCTTGGCAGGCGGTAACCTGAGCTGAATATTGCCAGGTTGGCTCTTTTTAAGAGAAACAGAAAATCTGATTTTTATGGAAGTTTCTCTGATTTTTTTTTTAAACACTGGGTTAAAAAAAAATCCATTATTGGGCTAATTAGCCTAATTTTCAACCTTTGCCTTAATCCATCAGGAAGATTCTCCATAATAAAAAGATCAAAGATCATTGACAGCGGTGGTGACGTGTAAGCATGACCATGAACTTCATAGGTGAGAAACGGCAAGGAAAACCCACGTTATGCTCCTCAAGGAAAGAGAATTGAGAAGGGGCTGCCTTTTCCACAGAGGAGATGGTGTTTTCTAGTGTTCAGAACATGAGAACTTGCAAAATTATATTTCTCCTCCCCTGTCCCCTTCTCCTCCTCCTTGTCCTCCTTCTCTTCTTC
>PVJC01005518.1:0-58792 GCA_004026665.1 Murina feae | reverse complement strand
ACTTCCCTACCCCTGTGGCCTGATCACCCCCATCTGTCCCCAATGGCCTGGTCACCCCCAACTGCCTCCCCTGCTAGCATGGTCACCCCATTCAGCCTGCTGTTCAGTCCTTTCGTTGTCCCTCACTAACCCCTCCTCCCCCACCAGACTTGTAGTCCCATAGATCCTGCTGTCCTGTCATCTGTCCAGTTGTTTTGGTCATGACGTCCCCTGTTTTTCTTTTTTTTATCTATTAGGATAGTTATGTGTCTGTCATAGACAATCAATACAGGATACAAAAGCAGCCATCAGCCTGTCATTGCCTGCTTGAATCTCCAAATCTCAGCATCTTAGAAAAATATTTGACTTTTCCATGAATTTTTTAAAACAAACAAAAATATTCCTCAAACTATCTGTTAAAATATGAATTATTACAAATGCATAAGGTCCACTGTCCCCTGAAGAAAATAATTGTCCAGAAAAATGTATGTGATACTGTAAAATCCAAAACTTCTACATAGAATATCTATCTCCCAAATGGTACAATTCAGAGTGCCAGTTTACTGACAATGCAAGGGTTCCTTTTCACCATATCCTTCTTACTAGAAGAAGTCAATACAAGCACCTTTATTGTATTTTCTGGGTCCATTTTGTTCTCTAGCACCATTATGATAATTGTTTGGTGACTAGGATGGGGGCACTCGGTAAATTATAGGATATAGTTTGGTCTAGACTTAGGAAGAAAATGTGCTAAAGTTCACCGATAGTATAAGTGCTACCACAGATTTAACCCATGCAATGAAGCCCATCTCTTTTGTCACATAATGTATCCAAGCTATCTCCATACAGCCTATATGATAGGATTATGAAGGTAGCTGTTCTCTAACAAGGATGTTGTTTGAAAGTGGGCATACTTATCTTCCTCCAGTGCACAATGCTGCTGTTTTTAGTAACTCCATTGACTGTGACATAGAGGGGGAGTAAGTGGAGTTGGGGGTAGAGGGCTGTTTTGTTCCCTTTCCCAAATATACACAACCTTGGTAAAGAGAAAATTGGTTACGTTCAAACCATACAGAGAAAATTAAGTGTTTGAAAATGTGGGTGTTACACATCTAGTTTAGCTACCTCCTCCCCTTGTGTCATGAAAAAATACTCGTGACCCTTTTGCCTGGATACTCAAGGTATCCCACATTGCTTCTTTCTCCTTCCTCATGTTATCCCTTCTTCCAGTAGTCTTTATCTTGATTAATGTCTTCTCTGGAAAAGCACCTTCTCTTGCCTTTTTATCCCTTCCCACATATGCTACTTCTTCCTCAGGAAAAACCAGGTTCCCTTCATTGTCTTGTAAGATATATGCTTTCAAGGTTCTACTGGAAGTTAGAAATGTGGTCTCCTCAACAAGGTTTCTGCTAATAGCTAGAAGGAAGGAGTGAACCATGGGAGTAAGATCAGGTCTCACATTTCAGACAGTAATTTGCAATTCCCAACATCTATAAAATTTAGACACATTTGACATTATGAGGGTCAGTTTCTCACCAAAATCCTTCAATAGGTCTATATAAGACATACATTGTGTAGTCAATATAACATCAACCCTATAATGCCTGAGGAATACTTTCCTTCCTCATAACTTGGGGTTACATTACAAAACCAAATTCTGTTAACTTGTTCTTGAAGAACACTGAGTCCAATTCCTCTTCCATAATTTCTGGATCTTATATTTCCTCCTTAGAGGTTATAAAAGAGTCCTGCCATCAATAGAAAGCTATAAACCCCTTGTCAAGTGTAATTTGCTTGAGCTCATCATTCAAAGTCTTCTATGATTTTTCATTACCTGAGTTTATATTCCCTATGTTCCTGAAACCATGATGGCTTATATTTTCCCCAATACTATATTTGCTTTCCTATTTCTGCTAATTTGTGCATGCCATTTTTGCTACATGAACTACACTTCCTATTTTCTTCTCTGTCCAAAAACCTTACTTACATTTAGGTTCTACTTCTCACATTATTTTTTTTTTCATGAAGCTTTCCTTGATCAGTCCAGGTACCAACCATCATTAACTACTTAACTTAGGTAATACTGTGTATTTCCTTTATTCATCTTATATGTTTGTTTGTTGTCACAATTTCTTAATAAAAAATTCAAATTTTACTTATCTCAGATTGTAATTTCAAGAGAGAATTACCAACTGTAATTTCAATTGGTAGAGTAGGTGCTTGGGGATATAGTGAGTTTTCTATACATGTTTTCTGATTGAATAAATAAACACATTGAGTGTTTTATAACAGAAAAGCAAATGGAAACATGCTTGGAAGGGCCCAGATGTTGTCTGAAGTCCTAATGTTTACTTATTTGAAAGTAAGTGAAGTGGGGTTGATATACACATAGGCACAGATGTACACACACACACACACACACACACACACACAGGAACCACCAATTTGCCAGCCTATGTGAAGCCCATTTTGAAAACTATATTTTATTGGTATATCCCAGATAATCCTCACTCCACTGGGTTTATATCTGTTGGTATGACAATACAGTGTAATATAACAAAACCTGGATTTTAGTTTAAGAATGAATTCAAAGTGAATTCTAGCTCTCAATTTCTAGCTCTGTAAAACTGAATAAGACATTTAACTTCTCTGAGCCTTAGCGTCCACAATTGTAAAAATTGGAGAAAACAGGATTATTATGACGTTTACATGAGATAGTATATATAAGACATTTATCATGGCTGCTATCAAGTAGTCAGTATTCACTGCATGTAATTTACTTTCCTATTTTGAAGTTAAATACTTGAGATTGCTCTCTAGTGATTTCCTATTTTTTCATCCACAATTAGATTGTAATCTCTAGGTCAAAAAATCATTTCTTTTCAATTTCTTTACATTGGATTTAATATTATTACACATGCATTAGACACTTAAGAAATGCTTATAAAATTACACATTCAAGAACTTATTTAGTAAATATACTAAAAACTATTGAATGTGTATTTTAAATGGGTGAACCATATGATGTATAGATATATCTCAATAAAGCTTTTGAAAATAAAAAAGAACTCATCTTATACTAATACTAGGGGCCCGGTGCACAAAAATTTGTGCACTCAGGGGGTCCCTCACCCTGGCCTGTGCCCTCTTACAGTCTGGGACCCCTTAGGGGATGTCCACCTGCTGGCATGCTTGGCCAGCCTGAGTGAGGGGCTGATGGATGTTTGCAAGCTGGCCAAGCCCCCTAATGTGGACCCTCATTCCATTGGGATGTGGCAAGCTTGGGTGATGGGCTGAGAGCCGTTTTCAGGCTGCCCACAGCCCCTTCAGGTTTTGGGTCCCTACTGGGGTGCCTGGGCAGCCTGGGTGAGGAGCTGAGGGCCGTTTTCAGGCTTTCAGGCTGTCCACAGCTCCCATTGACCCAAGGTCCCAGTGAGGCTGGCTGGAATCAGGTTCTGGGGTTTATTTATCTTCTATAATTGAAACACTGTTGCTTTGAGCTGAGGCCTAGGCAGGTAAGGAAACCTCCTGTTTGTTTCAGCTCTGTGGCTACTATATTTGAAACATTGTTATTGTGAGCAGAGGCTCAGCCAGCCTAGGCAGGCAGTTGTAACGGAAGCCTGCTGTTTACTCTAGCTCCGTGGCTGCTAGCTGCCATCTTGGCTGGGTTAATTTGCATGCAGTCATTCCAATTGTCTGGTGGGCGTGGCTTGTCTGATGGGCGTGGCTTAGGCATCCCAGAGAGATGGTTAATTTGCATATTACTCTTTTATTAGATTAGATAGATATGACCCACCTATGAGAAAGGATCCTGATACCAATATTTTATGGTAAGCATTTCTATTATTTGCCAATAGCTTGTTATCATCTACTTCCAAGTGTGTGAGGAGATTCCATTTCCTTTCTCTCTTGAAATTACATGTAGCCATGTGACTGTCACTGGCTGATAAAACATGAGTGGAAGTGGTATATGTCACTTCAGATTGGAAATATTTAATTGTTCGTTCTTATCTTTCCAGTGCTTCTTCCCCTGCCAAGGCTGTTGAGGAAGAAGTGTCATGTAGATGTAGCAGTGTTGAAATATTGAAATGGTCAGGATTGCTAAGTATGAAGGATGGCTGCCCTGGAGAGACACACATATCTGCAACAGACTTTGATTAAGCGAGAAGTCAACATTTGCCATGATAGGTTGTACTTAGCAGAATTCTAAAGTGGCTCTCAATAATCCTGCTGCCTACTTTACATACCTTGTCTAATCCTGTCCTCAGTATGTGAGATTATGATGTAGTAATGGCTCCCTTGATTAGTTACCTTATAGGCAAAGGTATTGGGATAGTCGCATTATATAGACTCCTCTGTAGCAGAATGGAGTGAAACTCACCTGCTGGCATTGAAGAAGCAAGCTACTATGTAGCAAAAGGGCCATATCCTAGGACCTTCAAGACAACCTCAAGAAGCTGAGAATGAGCTCATTGAAGAAAATTGGAACCTCAGTTTACAATTGCTAGAAACGGAATTCTGCCAATGATTTAAATGAGCGTAGGCAAGCTTCTCAAGTCTCAGATGAGATCACAAACTCAGCTGACATCTTGATTCCAACCTGATGAGTAAAACCAGATATGTCATGCCAGCCCTTCTAATTCATAGAAACTGTGAGAAAATAAATGAAAATCATTTTAATCACTATGTTTTTGGTAGTTTTTTTAAAAACAGTAATAGAAAATTAATACATAAGACACTCAGATTTTGGTGCCACTTGTTTATTTTTGCATCAACTAGCCCATCTAATAGACACAACATTCTTAACAGATATTTAATGACTGTGTTTTTAAGAATATGAACGTTCTTACTGTCTAGACCTCACTTTGTAAATAACAATGGTCAGCTTAATTTGAAAGAATAAAAATTTTCATTCTACAAATTTACTTTGCATTTATTGCATCATGACAATGGTACAGTCATAAAAATAATATCAAAGAAATCTGCTAGGTGGAATGATGATTATATCAGTAAAGCAAATGAGCACTATACTGAATATTTTTGCATTTACACATTGACCAAAATGTCATCATTTTTGTGTATTGTCTAAAGTTTTACATATGTCTCCCTTTTCCCCAATTGACTCCCTCCACCCCGCCAGCCATTCCCAAACCAGGCAAGCCAACTGCCCCAGTATCTGTGTCCATTGGTTATGCTAATACACATGCATACAAATCCTTTGGTTGCTCTCTAACCCCCCCTCCCCTACCATTTGTCACTGAATCTAATCTTGTTCATCAAATTATATTGATCATTATATCCCACATATGAATGAGATCATGTGATATTTATCTTTCTCCAACTGGTTTATTACACTTAACATAATGCTCTCCAGTTCCATCCATGCTGTTGCAAATGGTAAAACTTCCTTCTTTTTTATAGTTGTGTAGTATTCCATTGGGTAGATGTACCACAGTTTTTTAATCCACTCATCTACTGACGGGCACTTAGGCTGTTTCCAAATCTTAGCTATTTAAAATTTTGCTGCTATGAGCATAGGGGTGCAAATATCCTTTCTGATGGGTGTTTCTGGTTTCTGAAATGTAGTCCTAGAAGTGGGATCACTGGGTCAAATTGGAGTTCCATTTTTAACTTTTTGAGGAAACGCCATACTGTCTTCCACAGTGGCTTCACCAGTCTGCATTCCCACCAGCGGTGCAGGAGACTTCCTATCTCTCCATATCCTTGTCAGCACCTGTCATTGGTGATTTGTTGATGATAGCCATTTTGACTGATGTGAAATGGGATTTCATTATTGTTTTGATTTGTCTCTCTCAGATGATTAGTAACTTTGAGCATGTTTTCTTATGTCTCTGGACCTTCTGTATATCCTCTTTCAAAAAGTGTCTATTTAGATCCTTTGCCCATTTTTTGATTGAATTATCTTCCTTTTGTTAAGTTGTATGAGTTCTCTGTGAATTTTGGGGATTAAACCCTTATCAGAAATATCATTGGCAAATATGTTCTCCCATGCAGTGGGATTTCTTCTTTTGTTGATGGTTTCTTTTGCTGTGCAGAAGCCTTTTATTTTGATGTCGTCCCATTTGTTTATTTTCTCCTTCAACTCCATTGCCCTAGGAGCTGTGTCCCTAAAGATATTGCTAAAGCATGTGTCTGCTATTTTTCTGCCTATGGAGTCTTGTAGGATTTTTATGGATTCCTGTCTTACATTTAAGTCCTTTAGCCATTTTTGTGTATGGTGTAAGTTGGTGATATAGTTTCATTTTTTTTTGCATGTATCTGACCAAATTTCCCAGCATCATTTATTTAAGAGACTGTCTTGACTCCATTGTATGCTCTTGACTCTTTTGTCAAATATTAATTGAGCATGCCTGGTAATGGCATGGATAGATTGCTGGGTTCTCTGTCCTGTCCCATTGGTCTATATATCTATTCTTTGCCAGTTTTGAGAACCATGGCTTGGTAATATAGCTTGATATCTGGTATTGTGATCCCTCCAACTTTGTTCTTCTTTCTCAGGATTGCTGTAGCTATTTGGGGTCTATTTTTATTCCAGATGAATTTTGGAGAGTTTGTCCTTGATCTTTGAAGTATACCATTGGTATCATGATGGGGATTGCATTGAATCTGAAGACTGCTTTGGGTAGTATGGACATTTTAATGATGTTGATTCTACCAATCCATGAACATAGGATGTTTTTCAATTTGTTTATATATTCTGCTCTCTCTTTTTTCAATGTCCTGTAGTTTTCCAAGTACAGGTCTTTTATGTCCTTAGCTAAGTTTATACCTAGATATCTTAATTTTTTTGGTACAATGGTAAATGGAATTTTTGTTTGTTTGTTTCTCTTTCTGTGAGTTCATTATTGCTGTATAAAAAGGACATATATTTCTGGGTATTAATTTTGTATCCTGCTACATTTCCAGCTTCATTTATTAGGTATAGTAGTTTTTAGATGGAGTCTTTGGGGTTTTCTATGTATAATATCATATCATCTGTGAATAAGGACAGTTTTACTTCTTTTACAATTTGGATGCCTTTTATTTCCTCTTCTTGTCTTATTGCTATGGTTCGCACTTCTAGTACTATATTGAAAAGGAGTGGTGAGAGTGGGCACACCTGTCTTGTTCCGTTCTTAGGGGAAATGAGTTTAGTTTTTGCCCATTGAGTATGATGTTGGCTGTGGGTTTGTCATATATGGCTTTTATTATGTTGAGGTATGATCCCTCTAATCCCACTTTGCTGAGAGTTTTTATCAAGAACAGGTGTTGGATTTTGTCAAATTCTTTTTCTGCATCAATTGATATGATTATGTGATTTTTATCTCTCAAATTGTTTATGTGATGTATCACATTTTTTGATATGCAGATATTGTACCACCCTTGCATCCCTGGAATTAATCCCACTTGGTCATGGTGTATGATCTTTCTAATATAATGCTGAATCTGATTTGCTAGAATTTTGTTGTGGATTTTAGCATTTATGTTCATCAAGGATATTTGCCTGTAGTTCTCTTTTTTGTGGTGTCTTGATCTGGTTTTGGGATTAGGGTAATGCTGGCTTCATAGAAAGAGCTTGGATGTGAGCCTTCCTCTTGAATTTTTTGGAATAGTTTGAGTGGGATAGGTTTTAGTTCTTCTTTGAATGCTTGATAGAACTCCCCTGTAAAGCCATCCAGACCAGGACTTTTCTTTACTGGAAGATTTTGATTGCTGCTTAAATTTCTTTGGTAGTTATCAGCCTATTCAGGTTTTTTTATTCTTCTTTATTGAGTTTTGGGAGCTTGTATTTTTCTAAGAATATGGCCATTTCATCTAGGTTGTCCATTATGTTGGAATAGAGTTGTTCATAGTATTTTTTCATAATTGTATATATTTATGTGGGATCGTTTGTTATTTCAGCTCTTTCATTTCTGATTTTGTTTATTTGGGTCCTCTTTCTTTGCTTCTTGGAGAGCCTGGCTAGAGGTTCATCAATATTATTTATTCTTTCAAAGAACCAGCTCTTGGTTTTGTTGATTTTTTTGGTCTCTATGTCATTTATTTTCTCTCTGATATTTATTATTTACCTACTTCTGCTTATGCTGGGCTTTTCTTGTTGTTTGCTTTTACCTCTTTGAGTTGTAGGTTTAGATAATTTATTAAATTTCTTCTTCTTTATTGATAGGCCTGTAGATCTGTGAACTTCCCTCCCAAGATGGCCTTCAATATGTCCCATAGATTTTGGATTCTTGTGTTTTAATTGTCATTTGTTGCCATGATGCTTTTTATTTCTACTTTGATCTATTTGGAACCCCAATCATTGTTTAATAGCATGCTGTTTAGCCTCCAGGTGTTTGATTTTTATTGTTTTTATTGCAGTCAATTTCTAATTTTATACCATTGTGATCTGAGAAGATGCTTGCTATGATTTCTATCTTCTTGAATTTGAAGATTCTTTGCCTGTGTTCCAATATGTGCTCTACCTTCTAAAATGACCTATGTGCACTTTAGAAGAATGTATATTCTGTGGCTTTGGGGTGAAATGTTCTGAACATGTAAATTAATTCCATCTGATCTAGCAAGTCATTTAGGATTGATGTTTCTTTGCTGATTTTTTTATTTAGAGGATTTGTCCAATCTTGATATTGGGGTATTAAAGTCCCCCACAATGATTGTAATGCTGTCAATCTCTCCCTTGATATCCTCCAGAAGTTTTTTTTAATGTATTTGGGTGCTCCTGTATTGGGTGCGTATATGTTTACCAGAGTTATTTCTTCTTGTGGGATTGCTCCCTTTAGTATTATGAAGTGGCTTTCTTTATCTCTTTTTATGTCCTTCACTTTGAGATCTAATTTGTCAGCTATAAGTATTGGTACCCCAGTTGTTTTTTTCATTTCCATTCGCCTGAAAAATCTTTTTCCATCCCTTCACCATTAGTCTGTGTGCACCTTTTTTTCTGAGGTGAGTTTCCTGTAGACAGCAGATATATGGGTCATGTTTTCTTATCCACTCAGTTACCCTATGTCTTTTGATTGGGACATTTAATCCATTTACATTTAAAGTTATTATTTATAGACTAGGGGCCTGTGCCCTCTCACAGTCTAGGACCCCTCGGGGGATGTCCACCTGCTGGCGTGCCTGGCACTCCTGGGTGAGGGGCTGAGGGTCATTTTCAGGCTGCCCACAGCCCCTTCAGGGTTCGGGTCCCTACTGAGGTACCTGGTCAGCCTGGGTGAGGGGCTGAGGGCCATTTTCAGGCTGCCCACAGTCCCTTCAGGGTTCGGGTCCCTACTGGGGTACCTGGCCAGCCTGGGTGCGGGGCTGAGGGTCGTTTTCAGGCTGCCCACAGCTCTCATTGACCCAACGTTGCAGCTAGGCTGGCTGAAGCAGGTTTCTGAGGTTTATTTATCTTCTATAATTGAAATTTTGTTACCTTGAGCAGAGGCCTAGGCAGGTAACGAAGCCTCCTGTTTGCTCAAGCTCTGTGGCTGCTGGCCACCATCTTGGCTGGGTTAATTTGCATACAGCTGCTCTGATTAGCTTTGGCGTGGCTTGGCTGGTGGGCATGGCTTAGATGTCTTGGAGTGGTGATTACTTCGCATATTACTATTTTATTAGAGTAGATAATTGTTTGTTGCCATTTTCATTCTTTATCCCTGTGTTCCTTCTTTGTTTCCTTTTTTTTTTTTTTTTTTTTACAGCAGACCCTTTAACATTTCTTGCATTGCTGGTTTGGTGGTAACAAACTCCCTTAGTCCTTTTTTGTCTAAGAAGCTCCTGATTTCACCCTCAATTTTGATTGATAACATTGCTGTATACAGTATTCTTGGATTCAGACCCTTCTTTTGCATGACTTTGTATATTTCATTCCATTCCTTTATTGCCTAATGTGTTTCTGTTGAGAAATCAGTCGCTAATCTGATGGAGGATCGTTTGTAGGTAACTTTCTGTCTCTCTATCCACTTTAAAATTTTTTACTTTGTTGTTGGTGTTTGTCAATTTAATTATGATGTGCCTTGGCATTGGTCTTTTGGGTTTAATTTTGTTTGGGAGTCTGTGAGCTTCTTGGATTTTTGTGAGTTTTTTATTCCCTATATCAAGGAATTTTTCTGTCATTATTTCTTCAAACAAGCTTTATATTCCTTGCTTAGTTTCCTCTCTTTCTAGAATCCCTATTACATGGATATTGTTTCTTTTCATCTTGTCCCAAAGTTCTCTTAGGGTCTCCTCTTGCTTTTTAATGCTTTTTTTTCTAGAAGCTGCTCTGCTTGGCTATTTTTTCCTACCTTGTCTTCTAGCTCACTGATATGATCCTCTGCTTCATCTAGACTACTGTTGATGCTTTCTATTGAGTTCTTTATAGCAGTGATGTCACTTTTCATTTCTTCTTGGTTCTTATTCATTTCCTCTTGGTTCTTACACATATCGTTGAATCTGTCTTCCATTCTTCTCAACCACCTTATGACCATTTCTCTGAATTCCTTCTCTGATAGGTTGCTTGCCTCCATTTCATTTACTTCCTTTTCTGGTGATGCCTGTTTCTCTTTCATATGCGGACTGTTTATTTGTCTCCCCGTGATCTCTCTTCTCTGGGTGTCTGGTTATGTAGTTCTCTCTCTCCTTTATCTCTGCAAAATCTGACCTTTCTGTGAGAAGGCACAGGGCTCGTCTGAGTCCATGTATTCACTGGATCCGGTGTTCCTGGTTTCCTAGCTTGTCCCGGGGTGCCTCTGTTGCAGGATTCCTGGATGTATAGGCTTGTGATAACAACCACTCTCCCCTTTAAGATGGTATGGTCTCCTCCACGGAGTCGCTGCTCTGGGAGAAATTTCAGCAGCAAGAGGTTGCCCGGCAATCGCCAACAGTCACCGGGCTACAAACTGTCACTCCCAGCTGAATCTCCTGTGCCAATTCGGGCTGGATGTTACTCGTTTCAGCTGCTCACCCGATCTGCTCTGGGACAAGGTGCAGGATATGTTTGTCTATATGGCTGCCATTTTACTCTCCAGAGTGATATCTTCTTGTTGAATTGCTCCCTTTAGTATTTTGAAGTGGCCTTTCTTATCTCTTGTTATGGCCTTCACTTTCAGGTGTAATTTGTCAGATATAAGTATTGCTATCCCAGCTTTTTTTTCATTTTCATTTGTCTGAAAAACTTTTTTCCATTATTTCACCATCAGTCTGTGTGAGTCCTTTGTTCTGAGGCGGGTCTCCTGCACTTCCATGCACTTTCCTTCCATTCTCTCATTCACACACTATCTTCCATTTTGTTTCTTTTTAAGCTAAAAGGAATAGTAGCATTTTATTTTGATTCCTTGAAGAGTTGACCATAATTTTTTCCAAAGAACTTCCATAATAAAACTCTTTCTTAAGAGGTGAACATATAATCTTACATTCAATGACTCTGAAGTACCAAGCATTGGATGATAATATTAATTGAGGTAAAAAATGTCCTGCATTTATAATTTGTACAGAGAAAGTATAATAGAACATCATTAGGGTATGGTTTAATTATTATAAAAATTTAAATGTTAGAAAAATAATTCCTCATATAATTGGAAAACCACCTTAACACTTAATATGAATTAAAATTTTGCTTTATGTAACATTATATGTTAGCACAATAATTTTCAACCTTTTCCATCTCACGACACACATAAATCAATTACTAAAATTCTGTGGCATACCAAAAATATATTTCTTGCCAATTTGACAAAAATAGGCCTGATTTTGATTGATTTAAAAAATAATTATCATAATTCCCCAACCTAATTGCTCCAAAGTGACTTTTTTAAAAATCAGGTACCTAAATTTTATATAAGGATTTCTGGTAGCAAGAATTAACTAATCAGATGCAACCTTATTATGTCATATTATCAATAACATACAACCCCGTTATATGACCTAAATATTTATCATTCAAGACAGGTCATTCACATAAGACAGCTATTATTGTGGTGGCTATTGTCATTTCTTCATTTGAAAATCTAAGAAAAAAGAGGTCAGTGTCCCTGACTAAATAGTCAGGTATTTCATGTTTTAAAAGTTTTTATGGCACACTGGTCCAACCACAGATCTACCCCAGATTTTAAGCTAAAAGAAGCAACCCCATTTACACAAATATAGATAAATCAATGAACAAGTCCTGTGAGGATGTGGAAAAATATGGAACTCTAGTGCACTGTTGGTGGGAATGCAGATTGGTGCAGCCACTGTGGGTAAAAAAGTGTGGAATTTCCTCAAAATTTTAAAATGGAAATGCTTTTTAACACAGTGATCCCACTTCTAGGAATATATTCTAAGAATTCTGAAACACCAATCATAAAGAATATATGCACCCTTCCTTTCATAGCAGTGTAATTTATAATAGCCAAGATCAGGAAATAGCCCAAGTACTTATCAGCAGATGAGTGGATAAAAACAAAAAAACAAAAAACTGTTGTACATTTACACAATGGAATATGACTTGGCTATAAAAAAGAAGGAAATTGTACCCTTTGTGCTAGATGGATGGACCTGGAAAGTATTTTGCTAAGCAAAATAATTCTGTCAGAGAAAGACAAAACCATATAATCTCATTAATATGTGGAATCTACAAATTAAACTAACAATTTGGAACCAGATGCATGGGTACAGACTGGAGGATGCCAGAGGGAGGGGGGCGGGGGTGACTAGATAAAGAAGTTGAAATAATTAGCTAAACAACATATATGCATAGCCCATGGACATGGACAGTAGAGTGGTAAAGGAGGGGGATATGGGGGTAGGTGGATGTTGACAAAGGGTGGTGGTGACTTGAGGAAGTGTGCAATAATATCATCATTAAAATTTTTTAATATAAAAAAAGAAAAGCAATATCATGGTCCTGGCCTGGTAGCTCAGTTGGTTAGAGCATCATCCTAGTATTCCAAGGTTATGTATTCCTTCTAGAGTCCGAGCATATACAAGAAGCAACAATTGAATGCATAAATAAGTGAAACAACAACTCTCTCTCTCTCTCTCTCTCTCTCTCTCTCTCTCTCTCTCTCTCTCCCTTTTTCCTTCTTCCCTCTCTCCCTTTCTCTTTCTCCCAAATCAATAACATAAAATAATGATGATAAAGTCTTCCCACTTCAATAATGTACCTCATCTACCTGTTTCTGGATATCTGTATCTACTATTAGATGTCTGTACCTCCTAGTTGGCTTCATATTCCTTGTCTTCTGCTAAAAGGCAAATATCCCTAGGAGGAATGTCTCTTTCATTCTCATTGAGCATTTATATTTTCAGTATAAACTAGAGGCCTGCACCCTCTCACAATCTGGGACCCCTTGGGGGATGTCAGACTGCAGGTTTAGGCCTGATCCCCACAGGCCAGGCCAAGGGACCCCACTTGTGCATGAATACATGCACTGGGCCTCTAGTATGCATATAAGATCTTTGGTTAATTTGTTTCCCTCTTTCCCCTTCAATCTAAGAATCATCAATCTGTTCCATGTTTTCATGCCTGTGCATAAAGCGTCTGCCCCTTGGTGGTCAGTGTGCATCATAGCTACCAGTTGAATGGTTGAACAGTCAACTGGACAAATGGTCAGTCACTTAAGCATATATATATATATATATACATATACACATACATATATATATATGTGATAAAATACATGATAAAGCATATATATATGTATATGTATGGTTTATCATGTATTTTCTAGAAAACATATTTTGATTAAAAAAATAAATTAATATATTTATAAGAAAGTGCCAATATCATCAAGCACCAGTATGTTGAAGAGGTGGGTTAGAGAAACACTGGAGGGAAATAAGGATCAGAAAAGGGAAGCCATGGTTTCCAGAGGAAAAAAAAAACCTGCACTAATTTTGATTTTTTTCCTATGTATGGGACAATTACATTACATTTCAAAATGTGCTTCTTGAGGCTAGGTTAGCAATGAAACAAGGAAATAAGTACTGGAAATATATTTTAGGATTGCACAGAGCAAGGGTGGTTAACTCATGCCTATGGGTGAATGCTCAAAGTCCATAAACCTCCCAAAATTGTATGCAAATTTTTGTAGGTATGTGCATTTTGGGGGGAGAAAATTCATAGCTTTCAACAGATTCTTAAATAGGTTCATGACCCAAAAGATGATAGGATCCAGTAGCATATAGAATTAAAATCTTTCTTTATAAGCAGCTAAAGGTTGTAACAGCAAAAGTACCCCACAGCCCATGTGTGAAGCTATTCACATTACAGAGGGCCCACGGCTTGTCTGTCACAAACAAATATGTTAACCTACTATTGAGTACTATTTTCTACTTACCATATCAATTGTAAAAAAAGGCAGAGAAAAAAGGTAGGTGAGGAAGAGTTTGTTTTCCATTGTACAAAGGGTATTAAACTGCAAAATAAATGTTTTTCGAATAAAGAGTTGATGATATATATAAGTGCTATCTTTTATCAGATAAATACATGCAAATAACAAAAAAGGGGGAAATATTTACATATGTCAATTACATAAGGAAGACAAAATAACATTTTTTCTGATTTGATTTTAAGTCATTTGCATAAAACAATCTTGGTATAAGACAATGGCATGTTTCACTAAAAATAATGTAAGTTGAATTTTTTTTAATATATTTTTAATATACCAGGAGAGTTCACTAAATAAAGGAAAATAAAATACTTTCAATTAAAAATAATATCTGTGGAAAAGTAACTTAAAACATAATAAGGAGATAAAATAGGATTCTTTTATATGCATGTGAAATAAATTTCAAAATAATAGTTACTGAAAGAAGGTGAAAGTTTAGTTTTTTCCCTTGTAAATCAATTCTAGAGATTAGTAGTAAAGGAAGGGTTAGGCTGCCTCTACATTTTCAAGGACGTGAGCCCTTTATAGCTGGTTGTTCTGCCATGTGACTTCCATTCCCAAATCAACTAGAGATCTAGAGACCACATTTGTATTCTATCCTAGAAGAAGGAGGAAACACTGAAGAAAAGTACCTACCTCCTTTCCCCATTTAAAGACATTTCTGAAAAATCATATTGTTGGTTTATTAATGTATTTCAAAATTCACATGTTGAAGTTTTAACTCCTAGTACTTGAGAATGTGACATTTTTTAGAAATAGGAATAGGGTAATTGCAGATGTATTAGTTAAGATGAGGTCATCAGGTTGGTCCTAATCAAAAATTATTGTTATCCACCCTGGCCAGTATGGCTTAGATGGTCAGAGCATCATCCTGTGCACCCAAGAGTTCTGGGTTCAATTCCCAGTCAGGGCATATACCAGATTTCTGATTCAATGCCTGGTCAGGCATGTATGGGGGGGTAACTGATAGATGTTTCTCACTCACATAGATGTTTCTCTCTCCCTCCCTTCCTCTCTCTCTAAAATCAATAGAAAACATATCCTCAGGTGAGGATTAAAAAAAAACAAAAAACCCCAAGCCCTAAAATGACTGGTATTCTTCTATAAAGGGTAAACTTAAACAGCAGACATACATGCACACATGAATAACATGAGCATTTATTTACAAGTCAAAGAAAGAGGCTTGGTAGATACTTCTCTCACAGTCCCCAGAAGGAACCAACCTTGGGCATACTTTGGTTTTAATTTCTAGCCTCCAGAACTGTGACAATGAATTCCTATTGTTTAAAGTACTCAGTTTGTAATATTTTGTTGTGGCAGCCTTAGAAAACTACTACATCATTCAAAACACTTCTGTCCAATAGCCAAATCTAGCTTCAGGGAGGTTGAGAAATTGAGTTTTTATTCTCTTCAGCGTTTTGTCCAGCTAAAAACACAGGATAGTATTACTTAAAAGGGGAGAGAATGTCTATTGGGAAGACAATAACCAGTGTTCTCCAGAAAGTGAAAAGTGAAAGTCGCTGAACACTATTAATTTTTCATTTTTTTTCAATTACAGTTTACAGTTAATATTATATTAGTTTCAGATGTAAAGCATGGTGGTTAAACAATCACATACTTTACACAGACAGCCTTCTTCACCTATACTTTATCATCAGACTTAAATGGCATTTTCTCTAAAGCATTGCTTTGCTCTTCCAGACAGAATTAATCACTCTTTTCTGTTCCCATTGAACTTGCACGTGACTCTATCAATAGCACTCACATTGTCTCACACTTAGTTAGTGTTTAGGTTTACAAAGGCTTCATAAAATATTTCAGTCATGCTCCGAAGAGTCATGTGAGTACAGATGAGGGAAACTAACACATATAATATGTAAACATGAAGAACTTGGATTTTAATCCAATCTTTTCATAAAAATTTGTGTGCCCTTTAGACAGATATTTGGCCACTATGACGTTCACCTCCTGAAGTTAATCTCCTGAGCATGTTAAGCTATTGGGGGAAAGAGAATGTGCGTATGTAATTAGTATTACTAATTTTCTGACCTTAAAATAGGTAGATTACCCTGGATTATCAATGTGTGCCCTATGTAATCACATTAGCTCTTTAAAACAGAAAAGAAGGGCAGAAGTGTAAATCAGAGAGGTTCCAGGCATGAAAATAACAACATATCATAGCTTTTTGCAGATGGAAAGGGCCACATAAGAAGGAATCCCAGCAGCTTCTAGAAGCAGAGGGCAGACTCCAGCAGACATCTAGCAAGGAAATAGTCATCTCATTTCTACAGCCTCTAGGAAATGAATTCTGCCAACATCCTGAATAAATTTGATTTTTTTCTCAGAGCTTGCAGATAAAAGCTAATCTAGTCTCTTACCTTGACTTTGACCTTGTGAGACTTTACAGACAACCTAGTTAATCCACATTGTGTCTGGACTTCTGACTCATGAAAACTATAAGTAAATAAATAGATAATGTTTAAAACTGCTAACTTTGTAATAATTTGTATGGCTACAAATGATAACTAATATATTCATTTACTTGTATCCTGTACTAAATTATGAGTTACTAAAGAGCTGCTATTGATTTTTAACCACTTCTTTCCCCAACCAAACCACAGCATATGGTCTATCTTAGTAGTAGTTGTTGGAGCCCCTTACACGTCCAGCGTGGTTCAGGGTTCCTGTTCAGGGTTCGAGTTCTGAAGGAGGCTGCACACAAAATAAAGAGAAAGAGACTAGAGAGAATCAGTTTGGAATAATGGGGGACCAGGCATGGCATCTTTCCTCCAGCAGGGTAGATTGCCCACTGGTGTCTGGGTCTCACCAGCCTTTTATTGAGTCTCTGAGAAAACAACCATATCCTTAGGCAGGAAATTCACACAATAAATAGGCAGCAAGAATTTACATGTAAGTAACAAGTAGGGGTTTGCTTTAACTAAAAATGTTTCAACTTAATGGGTGCATAGCTCTGACCTTTCAGAGCAACCAAGGTTGGTGAAAACAATCAGTTTCCAGCAGTAGTCATTAGTAGTAGCCAATAAATTAGTCGCTTGCATTTATTCAGCATTTTTGTGCCGAATATTGTTTCTTACACGTAACACATTTAACTTTCACATTATGAAGTAGGTAAATTGCTATCCTCATCTTAAAGAGGAGGAAACTGAGGTTTAAGTAATACAGATAGAGTCAAACAGCCAGTAAGTTGCAGTGTCAGAATTTTAAATCTAGGGCATCTAGTTCCAGATCTGTGCAATATTGAGAACCAGTATGCTATATAGTTTATTGAATAAACACTCAATAAATATACATTAAATTGTTTGTTGAAGTAACTTCAAGCAAACTACTTCTTATAAGTAGAAGGCCAGGTGTTCAAAATAAAAGGTCTGTTTAGGCGATTGTTTTTAGCAGAATTCCAAATTTACTCCAAGATCCTTCCCTAGATATTTGGATTGAGTAGATTAGAATGGGATTGATAAATCTCCATTTTTAAAGCCCCAGGTGATTTTTTACAAGATCAGACTGAGAAATAATGTCTTATATCATCCAAACATTGATTTAATAAATCTTTGCAGACATTGGTTTTAATATTCATCTAAACAAATAAAATTAAGTAATATGGTAGTAAGGTTGAAGACTTTATTGCTTCCTTTAGATTCCCTCTAAATAAGAGACAATGTCTTGGGAGCTATAATTTTGGAAGTACTGCCGTTTATCCAGAAGACCATCATTGGCAAAGTAATATTAAGTATCAAATTCAGGAATACATTGGGGACTTCCAAACATTTCACATGATTTTAAAATGTAAGGTTTTCTGGTCTTTTGAATTAAAAAAAGATAATGATAAAGACATAGGTATCAGACTCAGTTTTCCTTATAGTTATTTAAATTACTATTGGCAGTTTACATGACTTGTTAAAGTAAAGGGGCCTTTTAAACTGTGCTACAGTATATTTATGTATGTTGTACACTGAATATTTTATCACTAGCTTTCAATGAATTGTTTTATTGTACTGAATTTATCATAACAAGATATTTATTACGTGTTATCTTATTCATGTTGTTAGCCTGCTCAGTGAAAAATAATTTATATTTTCATGACATTTACTTGTTGATAGTAGTTTTTATAACCTTCATTTTTTTCTACTATTCATTTTTCCATGATGATTTGTTATATAAAGATTTTACAACAGCCTCCTAAGTTTTATGCATGATGAATCATAATAATGGCAAACTGTCTCCTTGTGTATGAGGTCAATAACAAAGTGAAAATATGTTATTATTACAATATTTTATAATTAACTATAAATGATGAAAAGCTTGGCCAAATCTTAATACATGTATACCTATTCATTTGGATATCGATTATCTTTACATTGTTTCATAGTTATAAGGACAGATACCCAGTATTCAGGTGACAATTATGATGGATTATGTTCCTATTTACTTGTCTGTGTCTCATAAACCAAATAAAATTGGCTAAATAAAGAAAATCCAACTGGAATGCTCTATTTACTGGGATAACTTGTATTTAAAATATAGGCTGAAAGTTATACACTATATTGAAGTGTTACCTCAATCAACAAGGTAAAATTAAATTATGCCCAACACATAGTCTGTATTAAATCTCTTATTCATATTTTAATCCTATGAATAATTGTGATATATGTAGGATCTATGATAAATATCTATGATTCCTCAAAGCACTTCACTCCCTTACATTTTGGATAACAATTTATCAAACTACACTCTTAGACATTCCCCCACTTTTTTCCTAAATTAGATCTTAATGTTAGTTGCAACTGCCAAATACTGTTCATTCTGAAAGATGTAGTAGAGGAGTTGGATATTTTTTAAAGTGCCTAGTCAAGCCCCAATGAACCTGCTTCTTTCTGTTAGATGGATTGGGAGAATGGGGCCAGAAAGCTGATTCACTCGATAAGGGACTCTGCTTTCTCCTTCACACTTTTCTCAAACACACTGAAACATGTCATCAATTAGTTCTCCATTTAAGTTAAGGATCTACTTTTATAAAAGACAGATCAACTTTATGGGCTTCAATTATTATGTTTTTTCTTTGTCGTTTCTTTCTGCCAATTTGAAGGAATTCTACAGTCTTTGATTCTGCTACCTCTCTCTCTCCTATCATTGCTCAGTTCATCAATCTCTTCTAACATACCTTCTCCTTAGCTGCAGCTTCAAATATACTAGTGTCAGCTGTAATAAAGCAGTTAACAAAAATCATTAAATCAGCAAACATTTTTTAAAAGTAATGCTAAGTCAATGAGCTATTCCATGATGACTTGAAAGGGGTATTTTGGGTCAAGTTCATGAGCTTTCGCACTGGTCAGTAGACTGTGTTGTTTATATTGATTCCTGGGAAATGCACAGCTGAAATGTAGAGATTTGTGAATGGAAGTCTTAAGTTTACTCATTAAATTTGGGCCATTAACATAAGTCAACAACAAAATATTAATATGGAGAGTTTATGCATTCCAATTTTTCACAAAGTATAAGATTAAATAATGCAGAGGATATAATCCACACATATATAAAACAGTGTGCTTATATTTTTACACAGTAATAACAATTACCTTAGGTGTGAATCAGCACCAAGCTGTAAGTTTTTACTATCTCTTCTCTGATATGGATTTGTCGATGATGAATATGCTCTCATTCAATTTTCCATCTTTTTATTCCCAGCCTCACACAGAGCATTTTCTCTAATATAATATACTAGGTATCAGTACATACTTGTTGAATGAATAACTATATAGATTATCCAGGCCTTATAATATAGCTAAGCAATCAGTTGCTTACCTATTCAGAAGATAATACTCTCTTTGAAGATAGGCGCCTTATCTAATCCATGTCTATTTCCCTTACCACTTCACACATTTTGTTGAAGATACATGCATCCAAAAACAAACAAACATTTTTTTGTTTGAATGGAATTGAGTAGAGAAAGGTATTAATGAGACCAAGACAATTTGTCCCATCTTGGAGTCATGTAGTTTGGACTCACACATACTATATATAGGCTGAACCTCTAAATATAATTTATGTTAACAACCTGGAAAATATGAGCTATTGATTTTTAAAATAACGGGCCAGAAAATGCTCATGGGTTAAAGCAGCGTTTGTGAAAGTGTGCTAGGGGAAATCTAGGGTTATACAGTGTTCTCAAGGAGGTAAATGAAAGCAGAATGTAGAGCTCCATGACTTCTCTTGAAAAAATCATCTTTTATCTGTTGAATATATTACACTCATAAGTTTTCATTTCTATAAAGTGTTCCTGGAGTTTAACTCTCACCACAATAAGTCTAATTAATAGCCACCATTTCATATAGATACAAAAAAAGTTTGTTTTATTCTTGTGATGAGAACTCTTAGCATTTACTGTCTTAACAAATTCAAATGTACTATACAATAACATTAACTATAGTCATGCGGTAGATTACAGCCTTACTACTTATTTATCTTATAATTGGAAGTTTGTACATTTCAACCACCTTCCCTTAATTTTCCTTCCTCTCACCAATCCTCTAACTCTGAAAATATGGATTTCTAATCAATTTTTAAAAGTCATCCTATAAGTGCATTGAAACATTAAGAGACAGAATTATCATACCAAAATAATTTGATTCAATCATATTGAGGTCATAATCAGTGTTCCATCATATTATTTAAGTGGTATTAAAATTAATATTGATTTCATGAAACAAATATGTCTTTTTATTCCCTTGAACATCTTTCTGGTAAGAAGGTCAAAATTGTCAATTTTTCACAAACATAAAAATTGATTTGATGAAAAACTTAACCTTTTTTCTATATTTTTTCTCAATGTATATTTGGAATTAATAAGCAAAGGTTAAAACTTCTTTTTTCAAGAATGATAGTATATTGGGAAGAAATTAGCAGTCATTGGTAAGACATCCCTTTATTACAAAAGGTTTCAAATTGTGTCTCATGAGAATTTGTCCTGCTATCCAACATGATCTCTACTCATATGACTATTGAGCTCTTGAAATGTGGCTAATCCAAATTTAAATGTGCTATAATTGTAAAATACACATTATATTTTGAAGACTTAGTCCAAAAATGTAAATATCTCATCATATTTACATTGGTGACATGTTGAAGTTAATATTTTTCATATACTGAGTTAAGTAAATAAATTAATTGAACCTATTTCTTCTTATTTTTTTAGCATGACCACTAGAAATATTAAAATCATCTATGCATCTTATACTTTGTATTGCCATAGGACAGCACTGCCCTAAAAGTTTCTCTAAAGCGGGTGATAATTTGTTGAAAAAAACACACACAAAAAGGCAGGTTTTTGAGTCCTACTCTTACTCAACAAGAGCAGCTCTGATTTAACTTGTTCCACATAGTTGGCTTCTGCCTAAGATTTTGTTTTATAAAAAAAGTTGATAAGATCAAAGAAAGCTTTTTTTATTAATTAAATAAAATTTTTCATAGTTTGGAATGAAAGACATTGTCTTAGACACTTTTTTGTTATTATTGATTTCAGAGAGGAAGGGAGAGGGAAGGAAGTAGAAACATCAATGAGAAAGAATATTGATTGGCCACTTCCTGCATGACCCACACTGTGGATAGAGCCTACAATCTGGGTACATGCCCTAACCCTGACCTCCTGGATCAGGACATACACCCAGTGGCCTCCTGGTTTACAGGTCCATGCTCCACCACTGAGCAATGCCAGCTAGGTGCTGAGACACACCTTATGGATCACTTATAACCCCCTCTATTTTGTTTTTTTGTTACTCCTCTACCTGGTATCTGATTCAATGACCATGTATTTCAGTTTGCCTTAACAAGTGTAAACCTGTTGTCTTGTTTTAATTATTAACACTGTTCCCTTTCCATCTCATAAGTGTTCCACTTTAAACTGTAAGTTGTATGGTCACCTTGGTTCTGACCAATTTTTTCAGGTGCAACCTCAGAGTCCCTGACATCCTACCCTCACAGAACACCTTTTACCTCATGCCACAGGGTTCCCTGTTAACATTGCCATAAACACAGTCATGAAATCAGTGCTCTTGCCCATTAATGAGCAACTTAGAAACACAGAGGAATTAAAGCCTCATGAGCAAATCTTTGACCTATGGGAGGAGCAAAAAAATTATTCCTTCCGCTTTCTCCTCACACCTTTCCTCACCAGGGATAGTCTATATATAGTCTATATAACTTGGGAGGAGGGTGGGCGTGCACAGATAACCAGTTCCAAGAATCAGATAATTACATTTAGTAGTGAAGCTCAATACAAGATCTGTATATTGCACTGTGTACCCACCACCCAAAGTCAAATCTTCTAGCACCTTATATTAGAACCTCCTTTGCCCCCCACCCCATTCCCTCTGGCAGCCACCACACTGCTGTTTGTGTTCATGAATTTCAGTTTTATATCCCACATATGAGCAAAATCATATGGTTCTTACTTATTCTGACTGACTTATTTCACTTAGCATAATATTCTTAAGGGCCATACATGCTGTTGCAAATGGCAGTATCTAAAATAATAAAAGCATAATATTAAAATTAACTGTCTCTTCGGGATGGGTAAGCCATGCCCACCAGCCAATCAGAGCGGCTATATGCAAATTAGCCTAGCCAAGGTGGCGGAGGCCGCAGCCCGGGAGAAGTCACACACAGGGTCCAGCCCAAGCGCAGGATGGGAAGAGCAAGCAAGCCAGTGGCTGAAGCCATGGGTGGAAGGAGCACGGCGGAAGAGGCTATGGCCTGGAATCCATCATTTCAGGGAAGACACACAGGCCTCCCAGGCTCCCCTAGTGTGCCACAGCCACCTGATGGCTTCCCAGGCAGAAGCCCGGGGGCAGGACCAGCCAGCTGGCCCCAGGCTCCAACCTGGGAAGCCATCGGGTGGCCATGGGCACACGTGAGGAGGACTTAAGCCTTCCGTGTGTGCCACACCACCCAATGGTTTCCCAGGCGGATGACCCCAAGGGTCAATCGGAGCTGTGAGCGGCCTGAAAACGGCCCTCAGCCCCTCTCCCAGGCTGGCCAGGCACCCCAGTAGGTACCTGAATCCTGAAGGGGCTATGGCCAGTCTGAAAACTGCCCTCAGCCCCTCACCCAGGCTTGCCACATCCCCATGGGGTGAGGGTCTCCACTGGAGAGCTTGGCCAACCTGCAAACAGACATCGGACCCTCACCAAGGCTGGCCAGGCACATCAGCAGGTGGACATCCCCAGATGGGTCCCAGACTGTGAGAGGGCACAGGCCAGGCTGAAGGACCCACCCCGAGTGCACAAATTTTTGTGCACCGGGCCCCTACTCATAATAATGAAAGGCCAATGGCCATAATGACCAAAACAACAAAATGAAAAGTCACCAGGAAGTGCATGGAGCACTTCTTGGGTCCTCCCCCGTGGCCTACAGGCTCCTATCACAGCAAGGATGGTGGCCGGTGGGTAGGCGGGTGCAGCGAGACAGGCATGGCAAGTCCTTATGCTTCCAGTCCAGGGGCAGGGCCACAGCAGAGGCCTGGCCTCTCCGCCACAGCCCAGCAGTAAGGCTGGAGGCGTAATAACCTCCCTGACACCTCTGCAATGCCTGTGGATCAAGCCCAGAGAGAGGCCTGGAGAGAGAGGCAGGGCCTGATCAGCAGCTGCTGCAGAGGCTGCAGATCAGGTCCAGAGAGGCAGGGCCTAATCTGTAACTGCCATGGAGGCTGTGGATCAGGCCTGGAGATAGGCCCAAAGAGAGAGAGACAGCTGTCAATGGGCCATTCTGGATTTCCCAGGAGACAGCTGTCAATGGGCCATTCTGGATTTCCCAGAGGAGCCAATGGCTGCCTAGCAGGTGGAGCTTTTGATGCTGAGTGGCATAGAAAATGACCAATCAGAACCAAAAATGTGTGAACTGCAAGGAGCCAATGACTCCTAGGAGGCAGAGCATTTGACACTGACTGGCATAGAAACCGATTAATCAGAACTAAATCTGGGTGAAATGGGAGAAGCCAATGGCTGACTAGGAGGCAGAGCTTTTGATACTGACTGGCACAGAAACTGACCAATCAGAACTAAATCTGGGTGAACTGCAAGGAGCCAATTGGCTGCCTAGGAGGTGGAGCTTTTGACACTGACTGGCATAGAAACCGACAGATCAAAACCTAATCTGGGTGAACTACAAAGGCAGATCCTAAGGTGGGGGCTGAGGAGGGGTTTTAAAAGCAATAGCTGTTTGGTGTAAGGTGTAAGAAAGCGGTTTAATTTTTTAATGAGCAGTTTGGCAGTATAGTGCATATGGCTGGCTATCAGTCCAGATATAGGGGTTATATATTTTCGTCTGCCAAAAGCATCTCCTCCTGCTGAAAAAGGCTCCCCCCCCCAATTTAAGCAATCCTATCCTAAATAATCTATCTATACTAATAAAAGGGTAATATGCTAATTAGACCAGGTCAACTGGCCATCTTCAGAATATCCGACTTCCTTCTGGACAAAGTCACGGTGGTAGGGACTGAGGCAGAGGCAGTTAGGGGCAATCAGGCCAGCAGAGGAGGGCAGTTGGGGGAATTACGCAAGCAGGCAGGTGAGTGGTTAGGATCCAGTGGTCCTGGATTGCAAGAGGGATGTCTGGCTGCTGGTTTAAGCCTGATCCCACAGAGTTCAGACATCCCCTGAGAGTTCTCAGATTGGAGAGGGTGGAGGCCAGGCTGAAGGATACCCCTCATGCATGAATTTCATGCACTGGACCTCTGGTTTATTGTAATAAAGTAAGCTAGGGAAAATGTTATTAGGAAAATCACAAGGAAGAGAAAATAGATGTACAATCAAATGACTACATTATACACTTTAATTATAAATAATTTTATTTGTTAACTAGAGGTCTGTCCTGTAGGGATCTGGCTGAAGCTGGCTCTCCAATATCCCCCAAAAGGTCCTGGATTTTGAAAGCACAGTTCTCAGGTGACTGGAATCGGGCTCCCTACTCTCTGGTTCCAAGTGGGTCAGCCGAGAACCACAGCTGCCAAGTCACTGCAGCTCGGCAGCTTCTGCATTGAGAATCTGCCCTCTGGTGGTCATTGTGCATCATAGCTACTGGCCAGACAATCAAACGGTCAGATGGTTGCTTAGGCTTATGATACCTCAATCAATGAAAAAGTAATTTATCAACATCATTGGCAGGACCAGCAGTATAAAGAAATGGATAGTATTTCAATCAGTCAATATATTGGGCAACAGTTGAAGAAAAATATATAGCTTTGAGGAATTATATCTGAGTTCTGACCATACTGGCAAGCTGTAAGAGATACCAGCGCTTACCCTAGACAAAAAGATAAATATCCCCCCTGCATAAGGTTGATGTTGGTCTCAATAGTGGTCACTTGTAATGGTATCCATGTCCAGTGAAATAAAGACATTTGGGGTTTAGACTGGTAGAAGCTTCAGGGAAGAGCAAGATAAAAAAGAGAGCAGAAATACCTGAAGAACATATTCTATTCTGGAACACACAGGTATAAACTGTCATATGTAAACAATTTAAAGCAGTGAGATGGAGGGTAGGATGTAGATTGAATCATGTCTCCCCTCTTAATTCATATGCTAAAACCTTGACCCCTAATGTTATTTTATTTGGAGGTAAGGGATTTAAGAAGTTAATTAAGGTTAAATGGGGTCATAAGGGTGTTGTCCTCATAGGAAAAATTAGTGTCTTTGTGAGAAAAGACACAGGAGACCTCTCTCCCATCTTACAGGTGCTGTAAGTTCTGACATGGAGCCAGAAGATCCGATACAATGAGCATGGGTCAGGGCGAACTCATTTGTGACTTCCAATTGTTAGTGAAGTTGCATTTTTGAAGACAGAATATCATATGAGGATCAAGGAAAATATTTTTGATCAGCGCTTTTTGTTAGTTATATTCTAATTTCTTGAAGAATGTATATCATTTTGAATGGCTCCCTAAGGCAAAAGCTTGTGAAGCTTAAGCAGAGGGACAACACAGGACTAATGAAAGCCTTGGTATCTGCACAGGATAACAAAAATACAGAGAGAAGAGCAGAAGATTGGAAACTTTGGAAATCCAGGGCCATGAACTTTTGCCATTTACAAATGTCAGGCATCCTGATCATCAAATATAAATATAGGATATCCATTATATGAAAAAAGAAAAAAAAGATTAATTGGGTTTTCCAAATCCATGGAGATGATTTTCTGGTAATGCGATATACCTATGTATTTTGGGAATATACGTTTGATCTCAGAAAAAAAAATAGTTTCTTGAGAGATTTCTGATTTTAATCCAACTTTGGGCATAGCAAATATTGGAAGCCAATTTTGGCAACTGCCTTTAAAGAATAAGTACATATAAGGGAATGAATCAAAATAGTAACGGCCCTTTTCTGTGGCTACTGGGATTATGAGTGGCAGTGTAGTGGTGAAGAATGTAGGCTCTCAAGCTAGACTGACTAGTTTTGAATCCAAACTTTCACACTTATAAGTGTGATACCCTAGGAATAAGATTTAAATACCCTGGTTCCCAGGTCGATGCTCAATCACTGAGAAACCCTGGCAAGGCCAAACTTAAGTACTCTGTACCTCCATTTCTTCATTTGTATAAGGGAAATAACATTTTCTGCCTCATTGTTGTGAGTGTTAAATTAGATAATCAAAGGACAAGCAACTATTACACTGTTAGCTATTATTTTCTTCAAAATTTTCAGAATTTTCTACAATAAATTTATATTCCCTTAATAACAGAAAAATGTTATATTAAAAGACATATAACATATTTAAGATATCCTTTACTTTGTGTGTCTTGCAGATTTGAATTTGGATAAGGTTTGAGATGAGAACATATGATTAGCCATTTATGTTGTAATCTAGCAAAACCAATCTGAATTACAGACGAAGAATATATATACACTCTACATTTTCATGCCCATAGCTCTTGCATTCCATTTCTGATAGTAATCAACTGTGGAAGTATACATGTTATTTAACCCCCTTTTGTAAGATGAGGATAATAATACTGAGCTTGTGTGCTCATGGTGGGGATAAAGTTACATACGCATGAAAGTCTCCTCCCGGCATAGTGGCTGGCATACAATAAACATTCAATCAATATTAGTTACCATCTCCCACCACTTACCTTTAACAGGTTAGACCAAGTAGTCTGGCATGTACTATATTCCAGTACAGTGTTTTTCAATATAGGGATCAATTCCTGGCCCCTAAACATATATTTTTGCTAATGTTTTCATATAGACAATTCCCAGAGGTACTTAGGTTGTGTAGCCAAAACAGAATTATATCATTTTTTGCAATAATGATGGGACAATCTGTAAGATATATCTTCAATGTAACTTTTCTACATGATATACAAATGACTACATCATTTCAGGAAGTTCCTCTAAGGGACACCCAACCCTTACTGAGATTAAAACCATGTCCCCAAAAATAAATAAATAAAACCATGTCCAGTTTGAAATTCCATTATCTGTGCAGTTTGATTAGCCTAAGATGTAAGTCAGGGACATCTTTTAATATCAATGGCCTCCATAGAAATGACATATCATCATCTGAGGTGTGAAGTGGCAGATGCCTATTCATAGCATGACAATTTATTTTTTCCAAAAATAATAGGGTACTGCCACTATGGTAGCATACTTGATATTGCAGCTTTGCCCTGTCAAATGTCAAAATAGACTTCTAATTAATGTAAAATATGAACATATACCCACTGAGGATATTATGGGATATCTTGTGATTTATAATGGTAGGAAGACTTCTTTTGTCAATTTTTGTTCACTTCTATTTTGTACATGGAATTGCCCTTGAGTAGTTAGCAATTGGTGTTTCATAGCCATCTGGCATTTTGTGGCTAGGCACATCTCCAAACTCATAAGGTGAAATATCAATTTTAAAAAGTAGAGGTTTATGTTATCTCTACTGTACTAGCACAGGCTCTGAAGTCAATAACTGTTTGGTAGTCAAAAAAACCTTAAAACTGGAAATTTAGTACCATAGATTATCAGACAGACTTATTCCCACAGTCCCAGCAGGTGGTAAAGCTCAGCACAAGCTGCCTTTTATGAAATAAAAGTTGATACATTGAATAATGACAGCACTCCCTTGGAGTCTGCCCATTTCTAAAGACAGTTTAAAGACTCATTTCGGTTTTGGAGTAGTTATCTTACAAATTATATTAAATAAACATTAGCAGCACTGAAACAATAGAGGAAGTTATTCAAATTTTCAGAGATTATTTCTTCTCTAAACCTAAGTTCCAGATATGTAGTGATTAAGGACAGGAATTTTAAATACCAGAGAGACCTTTATTTGAATCCTTCCTCTATCAAATTCCTTTGATGTTTGATGAATTATTTATCTCTCTGAGCCTCAATGTTTTCATCTATAAAGTGGAAATAGTCCCCAGGTTTGTTTTGAATTAAATGAGTTCACGTCATCTCCAATCCACGAGTCTTGCTATTTCAATCTTTTATATTCAGAACTTCACAACATAGAATTGTCAAGGTTAGCAATGACTTCCACATTGCTCTCTCAGCAGCATTCAGCCCAACTGACAATGTTCCCCCTTAAGCATTCTACTCTGTTCACTTTGCATTCTCCACTCTTCACCTCTGGGACACCACATTGTCTTTTTTTTTTAATACTTTTTATTTATTTCAGAGAGGAAGGGAGAGGGGCAGAGAGAGAGAAACATCAATGATGAGAGAGAATCATTGACTGGCTGCCTTCTGCATGCCCCTACTGGGGATCGAGCCCTCAAATCGGGCATGCGCCCTTGACTGGAATCGAACCAGGGACCCTTCAGTCTGCAAGCTAATGCTCTACCCACTGAGACAAACCAGCCAGGGAACCACAGTACCTTGATTGTCAACTGAGTTTGACACTTCCACTCAAGGTCCTTTGTGAGCTCAACTTTCTTCTTGCAATGTTGAAACCAGGCATGTCTGAGAACTCACTGTTGGTGTCCTGTTTTCTTCTCTATACTTCACTCTTCTTTTTTCCACTATAATCAGCTTCTAGGCAATTAAATTCTAGCATCATTTGAAATTTTCAAATTTCTATCTAAAACTGAGAACTTTAGCCTGAATCCATATCTATATATTACAGTTTCCTTGACATTACTACTCATATCTAATAGGCATCCATAGTTAATATGTCAAAAAAGACCTCTTGATTTTCATCCAAAGCAGCAACTTGTTGCTCATTCAATTATCTCCAGTTTACTAAATGCACAATATACTTTGGTTCCTTAAACAGAAAACCTATAATTCATAATTAATTCTTTACTTTCCTTGATTTTCCACATCCAATGCACTCCCAAATGCTATGGTTTTATTTCCAAAACAAGCTCTCACTCAGGTTCTTCTCACTATCTCTAGTATCTCTGGTACTACCATCATGATTCAAAATGACAGCTCCTGTCACCCTGAACTAATTAAACAGCCTCCCAATGGGTATCCCTGATTATATTCTTGACCTTCACTATTGATTCTTCCAATAATAAATAAAAGAAATATTTAAAAATTGAAATCAGAGCATACCTTTTTCCTTTATACTTCAATGGAGTGATAGTGCTCTCAGGATAAATCCCATATTTCTTACATCAACCTACAGGGTTTCTAAATGATCTAGTTCCTGATTAACTTCTCCAACATGATCTTATGTCATTCCTCCTCAATGAGCTATAGCCAAACAGGCTTCTCTTTCTAACTTCCTAAACTCCTTTGTAACCAATGCCTTGTATATATTTTTATTTATTGTCTAAAGTTTTACATATGTCTCCTTTTTCCCCACTTGACCCCCCACACCCAGCCATTCCAAACCAGGGCAAGCAACCACCTCCCCACTGTCTGTGTGCATTGGTTATGCTAATATGCATTCATACAAGTCCTTTGGTTGCTCTCTAAACCCCCTCCCCTGCCATTTATCTCTGGATCTATTCTTGTTCATCAAATTATGTTGATCATTATATCCCACATATGAGTGAGATCATGTGATATTTATCTTTCTCCGACTAGCTTATTTCACTTAGCATAATGCTCTCCAGTTCCATCCATGCTGTTTCAAATGGTAAAAGTTCCTTCTTTTTTATAGTGGCATAGATGTACCACAGTTTTTAATCCACTCATATACTGATGGGCACTTAGGTTGTTTCCAAATCATAGCTATAAATTGTGCTGCTATGAACATAGGGGTGCATATATCCTTTCTGATTGATTTTCAGGTTTCTTGGGATATAGTCCTACAAGTGGGATCACTGGGTCAAATGGGAGTTCCATTTTTAACTTTTTGAGGAAACTCCATTACTGTTCTCCACAGTGGCTGCACCAGTCTGCATTCCCACCCATGGTGCAGGAGAGTTCCTTTCTCTCACAATCCAGAACTGCTGGCTCCCAACTGCTCACCTACCTGCCTGCCTGGTTGCCCCTAGCCACCTCTGCCTGCCAGCCTGATAACCCCCTAACCCTCCCCTGCCAGCCTGATTGACTCCTAACTGCTCCCTGCTGGCCTGGTCACCCCCAACTGTCCTCCCCTGCAGGCCTGGTCCCCCAACTGCCCTCTCCTGTAGACCTGCCTAGTCACCCCCAACTGCCCTCTGCTGCTGGCCTGGTTGCCCCTAAGTACCCTTCACTGTCAGCCTTCTTGTGTCTGTGGGGGCTGCCATCTTTGTGGACATGGTAGTCAATTAGCATATTCCTTCCTTATTGGCTGTGGGTGCTGCCATCTTTGAGGGTGGGGCAGTCATTTAGCATATTCTTTGTAACAGCATGAGGGTCAATTAGCATATTCCCTCTTTGTTAGATAGGATGTCCATTTCATCTATGTAGTCCATTTTGTTGGAATAGTGTTGTTCATACTATTTTTTCATAATTACATGTATTTCTCTGGCATCCATTGTTACTTTGCCTCTTTCATTTCTGACTTTGTTTATTTGGGTCCTCTTTCTTTGCTTTGCTTTGGTGAGCCTAGCTAGAGGTTCTTCAATCTTGTTTTTCCTTTCAAAGAACTAGCTCTTGTTTTTTTTTGATATTTTGTATTTATTTTTTATTTTTTTGGTCACTATGTTTATTTCCGCTCTGATCTTTATTATTTCCTTCCTTCTGCTTATGCTGGGCTTTTCTTGTTGCTCTCTTTATAACTTTTGAGTTGTAGGGTTAGATAATTTATTACCATTTTTTTTCTTGTTTTTTGAGCTATGAACTTCCCTCTCAAGACTGCTTTCACTGGGTCCCAATGATTTTGGATTGTTGTGTTTTTATTTTCATTTATTGCCCTGATGCTTTTTATTTCTTCTTTGACCTTTTTGGTAACCCAGTCATTGTTTAATAGCATGTTATTTAGCCTCCAGGTGTTTTATTTTTTATTGTTTTTATTGTAGTTGATTTCTAATTTTAGGTCACTGTGATCTGAGAAGATGCTTGATATGATTTCTATCTTCTTGAATTTGAAGAGACTTTGCCTGTGTCCCAGTATGTGGTTTATCTTTGAAAATGACTCATGTGCACTTGAGAAGAATGTATATTCTGTAACTATGGGGTGAAATGTTTTGAAGATGTCAATTAAGTCTATCTGATCTAGTGAGTCATTTAGGATAACTGTTTATTTGCTGATTTTTTTTGTCTAGAGGATTTATCCAGTCATGTCCATGGGGTGTTAAAGTCCCCTACTATGACTGTATTGCTGTCAATATCTTCCTTGATATCTTCCAGAAGTTGTTTTGTGTATTTGGGTACTCCTATATTGGGTGCATATATGTTTACCAGAGTTATATCTTCTTGTTGAATTGCTCCCTTTAGTATTATGAAGTGGCCTTCCTTATCTCTTGTTATGGCCTTCACTTTGAAGTCTAATTTGTCAGATATAAGTATTGGTACCCCAGAATTTTCATTTCCATTCACCTGGAAAACCTATTTCCATCCTTTCACCATCAATCTATGTGAGTCCTTTGTTCTGTGGTGGCTCTCCTCTAGACAGTAGATATTATGGTTCATGTTTTCTTCTAATTGGGGCACTTAATCCATTTATATTTAAAATTATTATTGATAGGTACTTGTTTCTTGCCATTTTTTATGTTATGCCTGTGTTTCTTCTTCCCTTCCTATTTGTTCTTTTTACAGCAGTCCCTTTAGCATTTCTTACATTGGTGGTTTGGTGGTGCTAAACTCCCTTAGTCCTTTTTTTGTCTGTGGAGCTCCTCATTTCACCCTCAACTTTGATTGATAGCCTTGCTGGGTAGAGTATTCTTGGCTTCAGACTCTTGCTTTGCCTGACTTTGTATAGTTCATTCAATTACCTTCTGGCCTGACATATTTCTGTTGAGAAATCAGTTTATATTATGATGGGAAATCGCTTGTAGGTAACTTTCTGTCTCTCTCTGGCAGGCTTTAAGATTCTTACTTTGTCATTTGTGTTTGCCAACCAACTTAATTATAATGTGTCATGGTGTTGGTCTTTGGGGCTTCATCTTGTTTGGGACTCTGTAAGCATCTTAGACTTGTATGAGTTTTTTCTTCTTCCTAGTATCAGGGAAGTTTTCTGTCATTATTTCTTCAAACAGGTTTTCTATTCCTTGCTCAGTTTCCTCTCTTTCTGGTACCCCTATCATGTGGATGTTGTTTCATTTCATGTTGTCCCAAAGTTCCCTTAGGCTCTCCTCCTGTTTTTTAAAAAAATTTTTTTCCAGTTGCTACTCTGCTTGTGTATTCTTTTCCTACCTTGTCTTCTAGCTCACTGATGTGGTCCTCTGCTTCTTCTAGTCTACTGTTGATACTTTCTATTGAATTCTTTATTGCAGTGATGCCATTTTTCATTTCTTCTTGGTTCTTCTTCATTTCTTCTTGTTTCTTACACATATTGTTGAATGTGTCTTCCAGTCTTTTCAGCATCCTTATGACCATTGCTCTGAATTCTTTCTCTGAAATATTGCTTGCCTCCATTTCGTGTACTTCTGTTTCTGCTGATTCCCCCCTTTTCTTTCATATGGAGGCTGTTTCTTTGTCTCCCCTTGATTGCTCCTCTCAGGGTGTATGTTTATGTAGCTCTCTCTCTCCTGCATTGACTTAAAGGCATAAAATACAACACAACAAGATAAAATGCATAGGGCAACAAACACAATTGTCTTCATGATACCAATAACTCCAAAAAAAGGTGACCACCAGAGAAAAGAGAATTAGGGTATTGACAAGAGTATAAAAATGATATTGAGAAAAGGGAAAAATATAAGAGAGAAAAGAAAGAGAAGAAAAAAGAAGAGGGAAAATATATGTATATGGGGAGAAAACTCAAAAAAACAACAACAGCTAATCCAAAAATGCAAACAACAAACACCCTGAGATGAATGCAAACAACAAGCAAACACTAATCCAAAAAAATGCAAACCACAAACACCCAAACAATTAGCACCCATCTGAATCTGAAGAGGCATAGCTCTCTCAGCGATCTCTGACCTTTCTGTCCACAGATTGCCTCACCAACTATATTTAATTAACCAGTTCTGGTTGTATGTTAGTTCAGCTGTTCCTTCTATTTGCTCTGTGAGAAGGGCAGGGCCCATCTGGGTATTCTATGCAGCTTTGTCTCCTCCTGGACAAACTTTGTAGGCACCCATGGCTGGAGAGGCTGGAGTCTCCATGTTTATAGGTTCAGAGCTGAGGCAGCTGGTCCCTGTGTGTTGTGTTTGTATGGTCCCAGGAGGTATCCAAGATCTCCCTCATTGAAGGTAAGGCTGGGCTTCTGATCACAGTTGCTCTTCCCTTCAAGATGGCACAGTTTTTGTGTAAGAGCCATCCACTCTGGGAGAGATTTCAGTAGTAGTAGAGGCTGCCCAGCCAGGGGAGTCTGGTCAGCCAGTCTCCAAAAGTTCTATGGAATATAGCTGTCCCTCACTCACAAATGTCCACACAATCTCCTTTTGCTCTCTCACTCACACACTATCTTGCAGCCTTCCATCCCATTGGCCACCATCTTAGACCCTGCCTTATATATTTTGATCCCATATCCTTCTATAGCTGCTCAAAGCAAATGTCACCTCCTCAGAGAAGTCTTTCTTAACCTCACCCCCATTTATACTTTCCTATCACACTGTTTACATCATTTATAGTACCTAATATAATCTATAATTTTCTTGTTTATTTACATGTTTGTGTTTCCTCAAGTACAATGTATATCCTACGTAAGGAAGGATGTTGTTTTCTAGAATAGTTTCTATGTCTTACTATTGTTAAATATGTATTTGTAAAATGAAGAATTATACAAACAATGTATATGGTCATTATTTAGAACAATGTCTATGGTCAAAATGGTAACTATAATTAATATTAAATGAGAAAATTAATATGAGAAAGAGGACAGAAAAGGAAAAGGAGGGCAGGGGAGGGATAAGAAAAAAGAAGGAGAACATGGGAAGAAGGTGAGGAATTTCTTAAGTATTTCTGTAAATTTATACTTTGTTGATTCAATGGTAAGAACATGATAGAAGAATGCTAAAAAGCACTATTTCATTTAAGCTATCACGAATTACAGGAGGAAGTAAATTTTGAAGTTACAGATAATATTGATAGCTCTCACCATGAGGGATTATTGGACTCATTTGTAGCATCAATTCTCATATTGTTAATAGGACACTGACATTTTCCATCAAATAGCGCACAATCTATAAGCTTTCCTACATAAATTTACTCGGGTTTATCAAACTCTCAAAATTTTTATCCTTTGTGGACAGTGACATACCTCTTATTTACAACTGAATAGAGAAACTTAGTTGGAATGTTGCTAATTCTGCCTTATAGTGCCCCAATTCTCCAAAATAACTTGAAAATCTGTAACTGAGTATATTTTATGAATATATTAGACAATGATTCCAAGAGTTATAAACTATTTTCTACCCAAAAGGGTTCTAATTCAAGACCCTATATTTCTAAATGCAAACTTTTCTGTGTGTGTGTATGTGTGTGTGTAAAATCTTCCACAACATTAATCTTGATTGGTACCATGGTTTAAATAGGTAGTGACTTGTTCTGCAAAACTTAGTTTGAACCTTATTTTACTGCATTATTCTAACATAATGTCAAGGGCTCTATATATTTATGTTATGTTCTTTTATACATGTATTTATTGATTTCAGAAAGGAAGGGAGAGGGGGAGAGAGATAGAAGCATCAATGTTGAGAAAGAACCATTGATCAGCTGCCTCCTGCATGCCTCTGACAAGGGTTTGAGCCTACATTTGTGCATGTGCCCTGACTGGAAATTGAACCAGAGACCTCTTGGTTAGTGGGTTGATGCTAAACCACTGAGCCATACTGCCAGGCTTATGTTCTTCTTTTATAATGGAAGCTATACCATTTGATATTTTAACGGCATATATTTTCCTTCACAATTAGAGACATTAAATCTGGTTTAATCATCATTGAAGTGTCATTGCATGAACTCTGCAAAGTTATTCTCAAACACATTTCTTCTCTATATATCTTTCTCTTTTCTTCTCTCTCCCTCCTCCCTCCATATATTTTGGCATGAAGGTTTACTCTGAGTGAGGTATCCTCTAAACAATTTCCCATATTGCAGTGTTAATGAGGACAGCACAGTCCTAACCCATTAACAGAAGCATTATCATTTGTGTAACTTAACGTCTCTGAACAGAGTGATAATATTGATGAGATGTGGCTTTAAAAAGCAATGTTTTGGTCGGAATGCAAACTCATGCAGTCACTGTGGAAAACATTATGGAGTTTCCTAAAAAAAAATTAAAAATGGAACTGCCGTTTGACCCAACAATCTCACTTCTAGGAATATATCCTAAGAATCCCAAAACACCAGTCAGAAAGAATAAATGACCCTCTATGTTCATAACAGCAGTACTTACAATAGTTAAAATCTGGAAACATTCAAGTGCCCATTAGTAGATGACTGCATAAAAATGCTGTGGTACATTTACACAATGGAAAACTGCAGCTGTTAAAAAAAAACACATCTTATCCTTTGAGATACCATAAAGGAACCTGGAGATTATTATGCAAAGTGAAATAAGCTAGTCAGAGAAAGACAAATATCACATGATCTTATTTACATGTAGAATCTAATGCATAAACTAAAGTGATGAACAAGATTCAGAGGCATGGATATGTGGAACAGCTTGACAGATCTCAGAGGGGAGGTGTGTGGTGAGGACAGGAAGAGATTAACCAAGAACATATATGCATATATGCATAGTCCATGGACACAGACAATAATATATGCAGTGAAGACCAAGGATGGGGTGGAGGCTGGGTGGAGAGGAGCAAAGGGAGGGAAATGAGAGACATCTGTAATACTGTCAACAATCCTATATAATAAAAGCATAATATGCTAAGTGTCCGACCTATCAGTTGACTGTTTGGTCGACCATTTGACCAGTTACTATGGCGTGCACTGACCACCAGGAAACAGACTCTCTGACCAGTAGGTTAACTTTCTGCTGGGGTCCAGCTGATCAGGACTGGGTGAGAGGGGCCAAACATGCCCTGAAGCCCTCCCGTGGTCCCTCCCCAGCTGGCTGGCCAATGGGGACTGGGAGAGATGACCCGATCAGCTCCGATCGCCAGCCAGGCTGAGGAACCTCACCTGTGCACAGACTTGTACACTGGGCCTCTAGTAAAAACTAAAATAAAAAGAACATTCTCATCAATTATCTTAACTTATTTGCAGCAAGGATTATATGTGTGAGATCTTATTATTTTGTATATTAGCACCCCAGAAAATAATTATGGCTCTATTCTTTTTGTTCTATTAGGCAGATTGGCTGATATAAAACTCTTCAATATACCAAGAAAGTCATTTTGAATATTCTGTGGCCTCAGTTTCTGTGGTGGACTCCATATCCAATTGTTTATTAGGAGTACTGAGAGTAGACATACATTGTCTTCTGTTATCCTATTTTCTTGTTAAAGAAATCCCATTCTTGTTACCAAAAATCAAAATCAATAATTTAATAAAACATTATCTCATTTCAATGACACACTACTCTGTACTTAACCTACCTCAAACTATAGAAGTTTAAAACTACAGGAATCTAAAGAAATTAAAACACTAACTAGGATTCAAGCACAACACAAATATAAATGTTTAAGCACAGTTCCCTTTGCTATACACAAAAGATTTAGAAATATGAACTCTAAGTAATATTTTACATTCTCTTCCTCCTACAGTTTTCATTTTCATGGGCTTTTGATCTGCATGTTCCTAAATTGCTGAACAGATAAGATACTAGATAGTTAGTCTCTTTGGAAATGAATCCTATCAGGGAGTCATCAAATTTTACAGAATTGAGAACGTTTTATTATTTTACCTCCAACTCTTCTTAAGAGTTTTAAATAGTACGAATGTAGTAAAAATGTTCCACCTGCTAGCTGTAAAATGAGCAATGCAAATGACAATATGTTAACTTCAGGGTGGGCATTAAAGTAGTGCACACATCATGTTTTCTGAATGAAACTTTCAAAATGGAGACTATCATATAGTTAAAGAATATTTTAGGCAGGAGGCAAGTTTTTAAAAATCATTTATATAAGGCCATGTTTCCCCAAATATTCTTTTGTGGAACACTTGTTCTGTCAGATGTTATGCAGAAAAAAAACATGCCTGCTTGTCAAATTCTACTTTTATGGATCCTACACTAGAAAATTCTTCTCTAGAAGATTCAATGTACTACTGCTATATTAAAGACAGGAACATGAGCAATGTTAATAAAATATTGAACCTCCTGAATAAAGAGATCTCTAAATGTATTCATTTAACCTAATATTTCTCCCACCCACCCTATGTTACTGTTATTTGTTCATCCTGTAGAATTTGCTTTAAAAATATTGATGAATCACCTTCTTGTCTAAACCAAATAGGAGGTCATTGCCCATTTCAAAGCCCAATATTTCCCCTATACCCTAACTAGTTTATTTTTCAGGTTATGTTTATTAGGAAAAAAATGCTCTTATAAAATTGTTGTCTGCTTTCAAAGCTCAACACTTATATGTCAATGCAATAAAACACAAAGGGATATGAAAACAGTCAACAACTCCTTCCCTCTTCCCTACCTGCCAGTTAATTGTCAATCCTTTCATTTACTCTGAAAATCCTTCTCTTGACTCTATTTCTATCTTTCAAATAAGATTTCATCACTCACTTTCTTTCCACTTCCAAAATGCCAATTGGTTGTTAATCCCATTAAGTCTATTTCAAATATTCCATTTGTATCTACTCACACACTATATATATTTTCATATGTCTGTGCCTCTGTTTCTTCTCTTCACTCCAGAAACAAATGGTCTTCTTCCAGTTTTTCATTTGTTAAATTAACAAACTACTTATTTTTCTTTTCACATAGTACTTGTTCTTGAATGTTTTTCTTACTATCTACTCTCATAATAAATCACTTTTTTTGCACTTTCACAGAAAATTACTTATGAAACTAACCTTGCTTAAATCTATGCTTAATTTCACCTCATATTAACAATGCTTTTTCCTATGTTTACAGACTATAAACCTTTTGAAAGCAGGAGGCCATGAATTATTCTCCACTATATTATGTAGAGCAGTGCCTTACACAAACTGTAATTAAATATACATTTGTTGATTGAGTAAATGCCAAAAAAACTGAACTTTGAAGTGAGCTATATTTACTCCAATGAAAATAGTACCCACAATTAAACTGTATATTTTTTGTAATAATAAAACCCTGTATGTACTTAAAACCCATATTCTTCTTATTTTTACATTATACACTTTTCTTTCTTTAATTTGTTAATCTTCACAACCCAGAGTCTTTATTCCAAAGGAGAATATGCTTCTTTTCCAAATATCCCATGAATAATTTATCACTTGAATTTTATTCTGAATTACATAGCATCAAATTCTTCTTGTCTGAGTTATATGACTAGCTTTTGTGCTTGCACCATCATATTGAGTTAATACAGGTATGGGGCATACAGGAAATACATAGGGATTAATGCAAAATGAAAATTTAACCCATAATGATTAATAATAATAACTAACTTCTCTTCATATCTCTGTCTTTCTCTCATCCCTGCCCACTCTGGAGCTCAGAAGGCTGTATAATTAAAGTTTAATATGAAAAGAGAGAAATAATATCATGAAATACAAGTTCAAGCACTCAAGTCAAGTCCCAATGAACATCATCTTTATTTTCTTAAAAGTGTTACAACAAGAACAACAATAATAAAATTAACCCACAAAGATGGGCTCAAGGCAGTGCTGACAGTACTGAAAAGAAATGACACAACATTCAGGGAATAGTATTAATGACTCCGGGTATTTATGACTTTGAAGTGAAGAGAAATGACCAATACAAATATTTTAAAGGGATAAGGGATATATATAATCTTTCCTGGAACATTGTTTTCCTTCTTCAATTGTGCCATGAAATGAACTCAATTATAAACATAAAGGATAATGAACCACAGCCATTCCTTCAACTCAACTCTGAAAAGAATCCAATTTAAAAATTGAATGTAAAATGTAAACATCAAATTGTGAATACATACATATATCTCTCAACAGACACTAATAAAAAAATGAGATAACATATTTTCTATAGTTATTGGATATAAAGCCAAAAGAGAATATTGTTGGGAAGATATCAAACAGAACTGGCACTTCATTCACTTTGATTCTCTGTTCTCAAATGTGCTTCACAGGGAATTATTGCAAGTCACATGTGTGATAAACTCATTTCCCTTTATAACTCTATCCCAAACCCCTAAGCCACCAAAATACACCACAGTTCCCAAACTTCAAGATCTTAATATCAAAATAAAAAATCAAACCAAACCCAAACGATAATATCAACAACAACAAAAAAAAAACACTTTGTACAATTCATTTGTGAAGAAAGAAGCACATTTTCGAAGATGAAAAAAAAATGTCCCACTCAGTATAAAAACACTGGTCCCAAAGCCTTGGAAAGGAGCACCAGGAAGCAAAATAAAATCTCTCATTTCCCTCTGGGTCATAGAACATAAATAACACCAACACAGAGCTAATAAGTACACTCACTTACCCTTTGCTGTGGCTTTCAGCAAACCTTTCATCAAATTTATTGCCAGAGCTACTGCACATTATTGTGTTCTTTATTAGGCATTCTTCTCCCTGAAGATTAATTAAGGATTTTATGAAGCTGTGTATTCCAGAGTAATAGGTGATCAGAAGTAAGTTAAGAGGTGTCACACTCACATCACTGTAGACACATGGAATTATGATCAAACTAGATGCCCAGTGCACAAAATTCGTGCACTTGGGGGGAGGGTCCCTTAACCCTGCATGCAAACTCACATAATCAAGGAGCCCTTGAGTGATGTCTGACTGATGGCTTAGGCCCATTCCATCTGGGGAATGGGCCTAAGCTGGCAGTTGGACATCCTTAGCGCTGCCCCAGAGGTGGGAGAGGCTCCCACCACTGCCGCTGCACTTGCCTGCTGTGAGCCCTGCTTCTGACTGAGCAGTGCTCTCCCTGTGGGAGTGCACTGACCACTCAGGGGCAATTCCTGTATTGAGCATCTGATCCTGGGTGGTCAGTGCATGTCATAGTGATCAGTAATTCTGCTGTTCAGTCAATTTGCATATTAACCTTTTATTATATAGGGTATCTGATGTCATTCTTGACATAGTATATAGACTTAAATTTGACACAACTACTCTGTTTTTGGACCATTGTCAAAGTGGGAATGTTAAAGGGACATTCATATTTGAGAGAGCTGAATAATGCAGAGTGAAAAGAGTTGTACTATGTTTCCTTAACTGCATCTGTAAGATGGAAATACAACATATATGGAAGTGATATATTTTGTCAAATCACAGGGTCTTGCTTCTCATCTTCTGGATGCCATCAGTGCCAAAAAATTGGATTGAACTGATAAAAATGAACCAGATGTTTTATGTGTCTGTGACCTAACTTCTGTGGACATGAAATAGCAGTGGTTTGTTTAACTTATACATGTTAAGCAACTTTGAATTGCAATAGCATGCCTACATAAATTAAACTTTAAATTTATCTATATGACTTTGAAGCACATCCATTCTTTCATCCATCCATTCAATGACTATTGAGTGCCTATTATCTGCCAGGTACTCTTCAGTTACCAGGGGTAATTATTTTTCAATTGGAAAAAAAGCTAAGTTGACTTGATGCCTTAAGTTTATGTCATGAACGAATTGAAGGTTAATTAAATTGACCATATAGATATTATTGAAGCATCTTTGCACACAGAGATATGTCTAAATCACAAAACACAATGTCAGACATATATTTAGTAAATCTATTTAGCTTATTCAATATAGATGACCTTACTGTGTTATCTACATATTAAAGTGGACTTTTGATAATGTTGGTTGGTCAAAATTGCCTCTTCTTTGTTTAAAAAAATGCTTTGTATATATGAACTTAAGGTTAAGAGGGTATTTACATGGTTTAACTAAGATTACTGTCTATAGGACATGTCTTTCATCGTTAGTGCAAATGATATGAAATTAAAGCGATTATTTAATGAAAACAACATGTTTTTTAAAAATCACTTACCATGTGCCAGACACTGTTCTGAGTGCCTTACATATATTAATCAATGATGCTCACACAGCTAGCGAGAGGCAAAGCCAGGATTATATAGTAGGCAAAAGCAGAATTGCTGAGAGAGAGAGAGAGAGAGAGAGAGAGAGAGAGAGAGAGAGAGAATCTCCTACATTGTAGTTTAGAAACTTTAAAATTTAAAATTTAAAAATTTCCTGAAATAATATGTACATTCATGACTTCTTGATAATTTATCCATTTTGCCCTATACTTAAAAAGCACTCATTTGGAATAAAAACAGAAATTTTAATTTTAACCATTCTCATAAAAGAGTTTTATTTAAAATAATCAATTGTGATAAACTCCTTTAGCCTTTTTTTGTGAATGGCAATTTTTTTTTACATGTGTTAACTTTCCTATCTAAATGGATGAAGTGATTCTTCTGTAATTCTAAAATGCAATGCTTCATTCACTCAAAATTAGAAAAATAGCACCTGCAAGGGAAAATTATGGCCACATAGATAGTATAGTATAAAAAAGTAAAATTAAGAGGCTCATAAATGGAATGTCATTATTTAGTCTGAAAGAAAATTATTATTTTTCTTAATTTGTCTTTAGCAGTTATATTAAGCAATATAAACTGGTTGGCTGTATTTTTCTTCTTAGTACTATCATACTTAAATTTTCTTTTTTTGCAAGTCATTTTCTCCTACAAAAAATGTTCCATTATTTCTAGAATAGTTTGTTCACTGGCCAATAAGAAAATAATAAAGGTGGACTCTAATGTTAAAAAATAATACAGCTATATAGAGCTAGGCTATTTCTATGTGAAAATATATATGAGCAATATCTGAAGAACATAAATAACTCTTCTCATAACCTCTGCTTCCAGATATATTTACAGGCTTCCCTCATATCTTTACTGTCTTAGTGTGGAAAGTTTTCTAGGCTAAAACTTCCTAATTAGCTATTATAAGCTTTTCTTGGACATGCTTACTAGCAAAAGCCATTTTCTAGATTGTGAATACAGTAGTATCCTTTTTAGTTTAATATTATTATTATTAATTAGTATTTTTAGCTATTTATGGATTAAGGTAGGAACATTTTTCAAACCTTTTTTAAAACCTTGCATATTTTAGTGCCAACTACATATTTGCATATTATTATGGCTTCAGATATTTCCCCAAGCCTACAGTAACAGAGCAAAAATAAAAAACAAGCAAACAAACCTTGGAAATCCTGGGAAATAGGGCACATTTTTATAAGGACTTATATGTCATTCTTAATGATAAAAATATTCTTTGTGTATAATTTTTAAAGGTCTGAAATGTGTGAGGTAGCAACAAAATTTTAGAGATGCATATGCAGAAGTGGAGAATAGGAAAATTAGTTGTTATACTCTTAGCTGCTATGACAAATAATCAATCAAATCATGTTCACTAAATTAAAATAGTCATTTGATAATAAATCATCACTTTTGTCTATTAAAAGGATCAGGAACACATATACTACTTAACTATTAGAATGGCAAAGTAAGGGTTTCAGCAAAAAGCAGTGATAAAAATGAAGAAATCTGTCAAAAACAAATAATTCATTACTCTGGAAATTGACCAAAGGCATACAACAAAGTGAAAATAGTTTGTTCAAGAAAAACAACTAAACCTTAATAAAGACAATGGGAATGTGTGGCAATTTAACCTGGGGCTGCTCTAATTTCCAAGCTCCAGCTCCACGTTGTGACAACTCTACCATTGCAAGGTAAGCCACCAGGACTTGGTAGTCTAGTGCTCAGAAGCAGGTGTCTTAATATAGAGCATGGAAAGTAAAAACTCTTGCCCAGAGGTATTGTCAAAGCCAATAGTGTTCTTGCTGGGAATCAATGGAAGGCTATTCATCCCTAGATGAACATGAAGCCTTGTATACACAGAAAGTACTGACTTTACAATGACTGACTTGTAAACTGACTGAAATTGGGATATATACACAAATCCACACTCGGATACATTAGCAAGGTTGTTGAAAAATTATTCACTTAAGGAGTTTAAGCACAAACTTTGATCAATCATTGCTTTACCACTAAGTTATGCTGACTCCAGGGTAATCGCTATGAAAGTAATATTGAAAATAAAATAAATTTTAAAAATAGAGCAGAGACTTAATGGCTACAGAGTACATGTAATACAGATTATGCAGAATTAGTCTAGTCAAGACTCCAAACAAACAAAAAAATAAAGCACATCAAAAAACACATAGAAACAACAACAAAATTCATAGAAGTGATCTCCATCCATAGACACTATGCTAAGTTCTCTAAATGATCAGTTTACAACAAAAAAATTACATGACATGTAAAGCAGTAGGAAAATATGAGCCATGTGGGGGCAGTCTATAGAAACTGTATCTGTTGTTGTCTAGATGTTGGACTTAACATAAAAAGACTTCAAAATATCTATTCTAATAATAGAGTAATAGCTAATTGTGTCACTTCACTACATCCCAAGCCATGCTCATCAGCCAATCAGAGCGACTATATGTAAATTAACCCAACCAAGATGGCAGCCGGCAGCCACAGAGCTAGAGCAAACAGGAGGCTTCATTGCCTCAGTGATGGAGGAAGCTGCCTGCATAGGCCGGCTATGGCGTCTGCTCAAGGCAACAAAGTTTCAATTATAGAAGCCATGGAGCTGGAGCAAGCAGGAAGCTTTGTTGCCCTGGCGATGGAGGAAGCTGCCTGCCTCAGCAGGCTGTGGCCTCTGCTCAAGACAACAAAGTTTCAATTATAGAAGATAAATAAACCCCAGATATCTGCTTCCAGCTAGCCTCCCTGGGAGCTTGGGTGGCTGGGGGCTGTGGCCAGCCTGCAAATGGCCATGAGCCCCTTACCCTGGCTGGCCCGGCACCCCAGTAGGGACAACTACCCTGAAGGGATTGTGGCCAGCCTGCAAATAGCCATCAGCCCCTTACCCTGGCTGGCCTGGCACCCCAGCAGGGACAACTACCCTGAAGGGGTTGTGGCCAGCCTGAAAACAGCCATCAGCCCCTCACTCAGGCTGGCCAGGCACCCAGAAGGGACCCCTACCCTGAAGGGGATGTAGCCAGTCTGAAATCAGCCTTCAGCCCCTCACCCAGGCTGGCCAGGGACCCAAGTGGGACCCCTACCCTGATCCAGGATACCCTTCAGGGCAAACCAGCTGGCTCCACCCATGCACCAGGCCTCTATTTTATATAATAAAAGGGTAATATGCAAACTGACCCTAACAGCAGAACCACTGGGAATGACTGGTCACTATGACACACACTGACTACCAAGGGGCAGATGCTCAATGCAGGAGCTTTCCCTGGTGGTCAGTGCACTCCCACAGGGGGAGCTGTGATCAGCCACAAGCTAGGCTGAAGGCTGCCAGTACAGTGGTGGTAGTGGGAGCCTCTCCTGCCTCCTCAGAAGCGCTAAGGGTGTCCAACTGCAGCTTATGCCTGCTTTCTGCTGTCAAGTGGACATCCCCTGAGGGCTCCCAGGCTGCCAGAGGGATGTCTGACTTCCAGCTTAGGCCAGATCCCCCAAGGAGTGGGTGTAAGGCAGCTGGTGGACATCCCCTGAGGGGTCATAGACTGTGATAGGGCACAGGCTGGGTTGAGGGACCCTCCCGAGTGCACAAATTTTTATGCACTGGGCCTCTAGTCTAATCTAATAAAAGACTAATATGCAAATTGACCGTCACCCCAAGACACGTAAGCCACACCCACCAGCCAAGCCATGCCCCCAGCCAATCAGAGCTGCTATATACAAATTAATCCAGCCAAGATGGCAGCCAGCCACCACAGAGCTAGAGCAAACAGGAGGCTTCCGCTGCATGAGCAATGGAGGAAACTGCCTGCCTAGGCTGGCTGGGCCTCTGCTCAAAGCAACAAAGTTTCAGTTATAGAAGATAAATAAACCCCAGAAACCTGATTCCAGCCAGTCTCTCTGGGACTTTGGGTTAATGGGAGCTGTGGGCAGCCTGGAAATGGCTCTCAGCCCCTCACCCAGGCTGCCCAGCCACCCCAGTAGGGACCTTAACCCTGAAGGGACTGTAGGTAGCCTGAAAACGGCCCTCAGCCCCTCACCCAGGTTGGCCACACTCCCATGGGGTAAGGGTCCTCACTGGGGGCTTGGTCAGCCTGAAAATAGTCATCAGCCCCTAACCCAGGCTGGCCAGGCACGCCAGCAGGTAGACATCCCCCAAGGGGTCCTAGACTATGAGAGGGCACAGGCTGGGCTGAGGGACCCCCCCCCCCGAGTGCACAAATTTTTATGCACTGGGCCCCTAGTATATTAACAAAAGAGGAAAGGAAAGATCTCTCTTTCTATTTTCATGTGTACACAGTGAAGAAAGGCCATGAACATACACTGAGAATGTGGCTCTCTGCAAGCCAGGAAGAGAGCTCTCACCAGAACCCAAACATTCAGGCATTCTGATCTCAGATTTTTAGCTCCAAGAACTATGAGAAAATAAATTTTTGTTGTTTAAGCCCACCAGTGTATAGTATTTTCTCATAACAACCTGAGCCAACTAAAACCCACACCCTCTGGTAATCATTAAGAAAATAACTGGAAAAAAATAGTAAAAGCAAAAAGTAGTGAACTAAATTGAATTTAAAGTGGTACAGCAAAAGCATTTATGCATCAAAAAATAAGTTTGTGATGAAAATATAGGATCAAAAAGATTTGAGATATATAGAAAAAAATAGGAAGATATAGACACAAGTTCTTAATAAAGGTCTATCAAGCTGAATCCACAGAACTTTAAAAATGTATTACATAGAATAAACAGTTATCCTTAAAATGTGAGGTTGTTTTAACCTCAAAAAATCAGTTAATGTAATGCAAAGTGACATAAGTATTTCAGGAAAGCAAAAGAAACCAAAACATTTTACTAAATCTTACACTAATTCTTAATAAAAACCTTCAAATAACCAGTAAAAAGGGGGATTTAGTCAACCCAATTAATGTCATCTACCAAAAACTTACAATGAATATCATGCTTAATAGTGAAAGACACTGTCTACAAGTAAGAGTGAAAAGAAAACAAAGGCATCTGCTTTTGCCACTTCGATTCAGCATTATAATTGTGATATTAGGCAGTGCAGTAAGGAAAAAAGAGAAAGGGGGAAATAAAAAGCACGCAGATTGTAAATTAAAAGCAAAAGTGTTGGATGTAATTTAGGAAACTGGACCCCTCATTTATTGCTGGTGGGAATGTAAAATACTACAACTCCTTTGTAATATACTTTGGCAGTTTATTTAAAGGAGAAAAATAAAATTTTGATATGACCCAGAAATTCTACTCTGAGAAATCTATACAAGAGATATTAAATATATCCCCACACAAAGGTTTATATAATAATGTTCAAGTAAGAATATTTTATCAAAGTCAAACAGTGGAAACCATCCACATGTATTATATTTCTTTATCTCCAATTTATTTTTTGTTGTATAGGTATTTTTGCTGTTCCACTTTAATTTCAATTTCATTTGTTAATTTTTGCTTTTACTATTTTTCTTAGTTATCTTCTTAACTAGGGGCCTGGTGCACAAAAATTTGTGCACTCGGGAGGTCCCTTAGCCCAACCTGTGCCCTCTTGCAGTCTGGGATCCCTCTGGGGATGTCCACCTGTTGGCATGCCTGGTCAGCCTGGGTGAGGGGCTGATGGCTGTTTGCAGGCTGGCCAATCCCCCCAGTGTGGACCCTCACCCCATTAGGGTGTGGCCAGTGTGGGTGACAGGCTGAGGGCTGTTTTCAAGCTGTCCACAGCCCCTTCAGGTTTTGGGTCCCTAGTGGGGTACCTGGCCAGCCTATGTGAGGGGCTGATGGCTGTTTTCAGGCTGGCCAAGCCCCCTAGTGTGGACCCTCACCCCATTGGGGTGTTGCCAGCCTGGGTGTGGGCCTGAGGGCTGTTTTCAGGCTTTCAGGCTGCCCACAGTCCCTTCAGGTTTTGGGTCCCTACTGGGGTACATGGATAGCCTGGGTGAGGGGCTGAGGGCCATTTTCAGGCTTTCAGTCTGCCCACAGTCTCTTCTGGTTTTGGGTCCCTACTGGGGTACCTGGCCAGCCTGGGTGAGGGGCTGATGGCTGTTTGCAGACTAGCCAAGCACCCCAGTGGGGTCCCTCACCCCATTGGGGTGTTGCCAGCCTGGGTGTGGGCTTGAGGGCTGTTTTCAGGCTTTCAGTCTGCCCACAGTCCCTTCAGGTTTTGGGTCCCTACTGGGGTACATGGGTAGCCTGGGTGAGGGGCTTATGGCTGTTTGCAGGCTGGCCAAGACCCCTAGTGGGGACCCTCACCCCATTGGGGTGTGGCCAGCATGGGTGATGGACTGAGGGCTGTTTTCAGGCTTTCAGGCTTCCCACAGCTCCCATTGACCTAATGTCCCAGCAAGGCTGGCTGAAAGCAGGTTTCTGGGGTTTATCTTCTATAATTGATACACTGTTCCTTTAAGCCGAGGCCTAGGCAGGTAACAAAGCCTCCTGTCTGCTTCAGCTGTGGCTTCTAAAATTGAAAGAATGTTGCCTTAGTAGACTCTAGGCAGGCAGTCTCCTCCATTGCTCTGAGGCTTCTATAATTGAGACAATGTTGCAAATATGCTGTTGCCTGGAGCTAGGAGAAGCCCAGCCAGCAAACAGTTTTACTCCTGCTGCAACGGAAGCTGCCTGTTTACTCTAGCAGCTCTGTGACTGCCGGCCTCCATCTTGGCTGGGTTAATTTGCATGCAGTCACTCTGATTGGCTGGTGGGCATGGCTTAGGCATCCCAAAGAAATGGTCAATTTCAATATTACACTTTTATTAGATTAGATTATTAGTAGAGGGTGTAGGTCTTAGTTGGTTCAGGCTGATGAAAAGATAAATAAAACGTGGTTGTAGTGGGTTGAATTGTGTCCTCCAGAAACTATTTTTAAGTCTTAGTCTCTGGTATCTGTAAATGTGAACTTATTTGAAAAATAAAATCATTGTACAGGTAATCAAGTTGAAATGAATCATACTAGATTAGAGATAGTCCTAAATCTAATGACTGATGTCATCATAGAAAAAGAAAGAACATAGGCATATAGAGAAGAAAGCCACGTGAAGACAGAGATAAAGATTAGAGTTATGCTGCCACAAACCAAGGGACTCCTGAAGCCACCAGAAGCTGGAAGAGGCAGGGTAAGTATCTTCCCTAGAGCCTCAGAGGGAGCATGGCCCATCACCTTAATTTTGAACTTCTAGCCTCCAGAACTGTGAAAGAACAAATTTCTGTTATTTTAAGCAAAGTCTGTAATAATTTGTTATGGTGGCCTTGGGAAACTAAACTAGTTATATCTATACATATAAAGAGATAATATGCTAATTTGTCCAGGATGGTGTCACTGTAACAACCAATTTGCATATTGATCCTCATGCAGCAGAGGGCTGGCAGCCGGAGCCAAGTTTCAGGGGATCTGAGAACAGTGCCTGACAGGAGACCAGACTGCAAAGAAGGAAGAAGAAGCAGCCACCGGGAGCTCTTCCAATCCCGCTGCATGGACACCCTACCCCAGCCCCCGCACTTCTGGGGGGACAGGGAGGCTGACCAAATGGGGGGAAGACCCAGCCTCAGGGGTAACTACAGCCTGCATCTCTGACTTCCGATCTCTTACCCCACCCCGCCACCCATGACAAGAGTGCCCACAACAATAGCACGCTGGCAACCACCCATCAGCACCCCCGAGGAACCCGGGGCTTGCAGCTCACTGCTGCTGGGCCCCCTCTGCTGGAGCCAGGAACACCTCTCCTCCCTACAACTCCAGACCCAGGTGGAGGCAGGCCTGAGTGGCCCTCCAGGGTCAGACCCATTCCCCCTACAGCGGCAGCGTCTTCTATGCAGAGGAAGCAATCTGAACCTCGATGGGTGCACAGCCAAACCCGCCCTACTAGCCCACCTGGCTCCACCCTGGCCCGGCCCCCACCCCACTCCAGGAGATTGGAGTCCCGCCCTGAGCAGGTATAGCTACAATACAGCCAGTTACAATTTAAAGAATGGCACCATAGGGAAGGTTTCACAGTTACTTCCCCTTTGGCCTTGCTGCCCCCCAGCACCCCACTAACTCCCTGACCCTGCCAGTGCCTCCAGGGATGACCACTGCTACGTGGATGCTGGCCAGAGCCCACACCTCTGAGGCCTGCAGAACCCTCTGCAAAGCTTCCATAGCTACAGTCCCAGGGAACAGTATGCCCTCCTCCCCTAATCAGCACCTGCTACCTGCGAGGGTACCTGTGGGCTTAAAAATAACAATCCCTTCCTGTTTAGACATCACTTACTTGATGAAACATTTCTAGGTTTATTAGCTCAGAACCTCCTCATGACAACATAGTGAGGTAGGTGGAGAAGAGATTATAATTCCCATGGTATATGTGCAAGTATTCAGAAATGAAGCTCAGAGAGGAAAAGGGTCAAGACCAGTGCTTGCCAAGGTACAGCACACACTCTATGGAGGGGGAGCAATTTGATTTTAAGTGGGGGCAATTTGAGAATGAGTAAACAGTGAATTTTTTGTATTTCATATGGTTCTAGGGGGCCTCATATACAGCACATCCTATATAATAAAGGGCTAATATGAAATGAGCAAATGGTGGAATGACCGGTCACTATGATGCACACTGACCACCAGGGGCAGACACTCAACACAGGAGCTGCCCCCTGGTAGTCAGTGTGCTCCCACAGGGAAAGCGCCACTCAGCCAGAAGCTGGGCTCATGGCTGGCGAGCACAGTGGCAGTGGTGGGAGCCTCTCCTGCTTCCGTGGCAATGCTGAGGATGTCCTACTGATGGCTTAGGTCCACTAAGCCATCAGTTGGACATCCCCCCAGGGCTCCCGGCCTATGAGAGGGCACAGGCCAGGCTGAGGGGATCCCCCCAGTGCATGAATTTTGTGCACCGGGCCTCTAATATCCATATAATTTTCTGTACACTTTTTAGAAATAAAAAGAATGAACTGCCTTCTCCAACATGGATGAACCTTAAAAACAGTACACTATGTTTAAGAAGCCAGATCTAAAGACTAGATATGTAGAATCTACTTAAATGTAATATCTGGAAAAATAAAATCTATAGAGATGAAACATTAATTAATGGTTGTCTAGGAATGGGCACAGGGATTGGCAGCAATGGGTTTGACTGATCTTGTGTGTGGCGATGAAAATGTTCTAAACTAGATTGTTTTCACATTTCTGTAAAGTTACTAAAATTCATTGAATTGTACACTTAAAATGGGTGAATTTTTAGTATATAAATTATGCCTCCTAATGATATTTAATTAAAAAAGTATTATCCCAAGCTACTACCATTTTATTTGTATTCCTCTGATGAATCTTTCTGATCTGTATAACAGGCATACTTTTAATTATCTCATACAGTCACACATTTTTTTGTAAGGACACGGATAAACATGTCAAAAATGTAATAGCATCAAGTGCTATACATCAATCTTAGTCTTAAAGATTTTTTTAAAATTCATACCAGAAACTTGTGACATGTTAATGTCATCTCACAATAGGGACTAATAGTGTAAATAATTTCTAAAAGGAGATGTAAGTGGGAAAATAAAATCAAACCCAAACAACAAACATGTAACTATTTGTTAACCCATGAAAAGATATAATCAAAAACTCAATATAATGGACTAATTCAGGTGAGGGGGTGTCTGTTAAAGCCAAAAGCCTGTTATACAATAAAGTAGGTCTTCTGAATGCATATGTTAAAAAATTGACAAATTAAGTTAACCTGTTTTTAGTTATGTAGACACATTTGTATATTTAAAGTTAGGTATGTATGAAAAGTTTAATTTCACAGAAAAGTTTTCTGGAGGTATTACTGTAATTTTAAAGTTATACTGAATAGGTCTAGGAGATACATGCATTCACCAGTCACTATGAGTAAATAAATGCACAGGGCTGGGGGGTGGCTTAGCACAGTCAGAATATTAGGGCATATGTTAAAACTGCTGCAGAAAGTCATGTTACAACAGAACCAGTTACCACCTGTGATGCAGTGTGATCATGTGCTAATCATTCACTGAATATTGTATACAAGCAGTGACTCTTGGATTTAAATATATAGACTATGGTTGTAGATATGTAATATTTATTTATGTCGGCACAATAGTGTTTTGCCCAACATATGGCCTATTCGCTAAAATTTGTTAAAAATAACAGTTAATTAATGACAAAAATAACTGTTAATTTAATTATAAGCAAATCTTGGTTGGAAACATTTTAAAATTAACAGGATATTTATATTTTGTCCACTATATCCTAAGTCCATTAAATTTAGGTCCACAAAATCTAGGGTTTACTGTACTGTGCTACCAATTCAAAGAACTCACTATATGATCATAATTATACTCAAGACATGAGGGAATTGATAGTTCTCATTAAAACAGAAGTTCAGACAGTGGTATTACTGTGACTAATGAATAGTAAAATCACAATGGCAACATCAGTAGCTAACAAATGTTAAAACACTACAATATCACTTGGATATAGTAATAGACTGAAATATTCAAAAACTCTGTGGCCAGAAAAAAATCAAAAAAGGAAAGAAGCCGAAAAGTAGCACTTATTATGTACTAGACTCTTTCATACACATTTGCTCCTTGCGTATCCCTTGTAAATCTGGTATTCTTACCCCTATGTGAGAGCTGAAGAAACTGAGGTTTACAGATGAAGAAACTTACCAAGATAAAATAGATACTAGGATTTGAACCCATTTTTGTCTGAATCCAATCACTATGCTCTTGACATGTTCGTTTGAAAAATTAAGTTTATAGAGGCAGGAGAATGGATTTTCTGATTCCAACATGCAACCAGGGTTGAGAATGAGACAACCAAAAGAGAGATGGAATTCTCCAGGGGAAACATGGTAAGTCTGGGAATCAGGACACTATGCTTCAGTTTGCTTTCACTGCACCTAATTTTCCCTGTGACATACAGCAAGTCACCAGCCATGTTGCCATGGAGATTACATATTAAAGGGGGAGGCAGGAAATAAAAATTTAATATGTAACTGATATAATATGCTAGAAGGCGATAAGTGCATGGGGGAAATAGAGCAGGGTTAGGGGATTCAAAGTGCCGAGTTACAACATGGTAGGATGAGGGCAATACAGCTCACAGAGATCTCCTTGAGAAGGTGAATGTGTATGAAAGTGTTGGGAAAGTATAAAGCAAAATGTGAATGCAGGATGCTGTTATAGGATGGCTCTAGATTCTTGATTCAAAAGAGACAATGAAAGCTATGTGCTTATATCTGCATAAGTGAATAAGTATTTTCACTGACACATACAGGGTGGGCAAAAGAAGGTTTACATTTGTGAGAACACAAAACACAGTTTATTTTTATTTTTTTAAATATATTTTACTGATTTTTTACAGAGAGGAAGGGAGAGGGATAGAGAGTTAGAAACATTTGTGGGAGAGAAACATCGATCAGCTGCCTCCTGCACACCTCCCACTGGGGATGTGCCCACAACCAAGGTACATGCCCTTGACTGGAATCAAACCTGTGACCTTTCAGTCCTCAGGCTGACACTGTATCCACTGAACCAAACCGGTTTGGGCACAAAACACAGTTTAATCTTACATTATATTTATTAACTATTATATTATTTTCCATATGAATAACTGCAAACCTACTTTTGCCCCTCTCTGTATCAGCTATTATGGAAGATGTTATTTAAGTTATAACTTCACAATGTCAAGTAGTCAATTTGACTTTTTAAAAGCATTCTGTTGACCAATTTTTGCCAATTGTTTGAACCAGACACGTTTAATGCTATCATAATGCTATACAATGCCTCCATAATCTAAACTATTAGTCATTTTGGTCTATTCAGTCTCAAGTTAAGTGAAGACAAAAATTGGATAAAGCAGTTATTTGACTATATTTTAAAATGGTAAATTCAGTATCCCTATATATCTATGACCATATAGATTCTGTTAAAACTTACAATACACTCAGTACTCTTTTCTGGCCTTACAGCCTCTGACCATGTCCATAAGCCATTGCACTCAAATAACACTGTGAATTAATACAAATCCGTCAGTTAGCAGTGTTGTCGATGGACTTTTCTATTCAATAGTCTCCTTTGTGTGCTACTTCAAGTTTCTGTATTTTAATAGAATCCATCCATTTCTATATACCTTCTGCATAATTATGATCATATTGTGAGTTTTCTGAATTGATAACATAGCATTTGTTGTCATGTGCTTAAAAAGCAAAAAAAGCAGCCTTTTTTACTTGCCTTGTTCTGTTTTCAGAATTCTAGCTTTCGTCCATTTGTCAGCTTCATGTAAACCTTATGTTACTTATGTTAGCCATCTGGGTTCCCTGGTGTTCCCAGTCTACTCGGTGACCTTCAGAGAGATCAAAAAGCCATATTTATGCAGTTGAAACTGGACACAGCTTAGCTACATATGGATATTCAGAGTGGCATTTAAGGATGGCTGTCTGACTTCACAAGGGAAGTAATCCTGATGCTGAAGAGCCATCTGTTACTCCTGAACTTTTTTTTTCATATTGTTTTTATTACCTGAAATATCTTGCCTCGTTCTTCTTGCTCAGCTCTAGCCACTTTCTCTTCCTCAAACACATCAAATATGCTCCACACTCAAAAATTTACATTTGCTGTTCCCCATGCCTAGGACACTTTTCCCCAAGCTCCCCACATGGCCAACTCTCTCTCTTCACTTAATTCACACCTCATCAGAGAGACGTTCATGCAGATCTTATAGAAAATATTTCTATCCCCATCCTTTAGCTCTATCCCTTAACCAGGTCAGCTGGCCTGGTCGTGTTCTACGAAAGCTATAACACTGAGAATTAAGTGCTCAATTATCTAATAGGCAGCTACACTAAGGGCACCAGCAAAGCAGACTCATCAAAACATCTTTCATCTTTTTAAAAAGAATTTGATATCATCAAGTTAGTTATCATTTGATTTATTTTTAAATTCTATATAGGAGTGGGAATAGGGAACAATTTTATTTTTAGTGCCTTGGATCTCTGAAGGTCTTACTCCTACCCTAGAACTGTTACCATTTTTGACAAACTATATTCTATGCTAAGTTCATATAGATAACATAAGTTATACATATTATTTAGTCATTTCAAAAATGAGCATATGCTGAGTTATTTACCTGATAAAAGGAGGGTCATGAAAGTAAAAAAGAAAATACACTCCCCCCCCCACTTCCTTATTTTTTTAAAATATATTTTGATTGATTTCAGAGAAGGAAGAAGGAGAGATAGAAACATCAATGATGAGACAGAATCGTCGATCAGCTGCTTCCTGCAAGCCCCCCACTAGGGAATGAATCCATAACCCCAGGCATGTGCCCGGACCGAGAATCGAACCTCGAACCGTGACCTCTTGGTTTATAGGTTGATGCTTAACTGCTGAGCTATACCGGCTGGACTCATATTTTAAAGGTAACATATTCAGGATCTTATTTTATATTTTAAAATTATGGTGGTAACCACACATGGTTATTATGCTTTAGCTAGCCTTATTCTAGATTGGTTTTGAAGGTGACTCCTCTAATAGAGCATAAGATGAAAAATAAGTTCAAAAGCCTCTATCACTGTCTCTGTTAAAGGCACTTGTGTGCCCAGGATTCCAGAGGTGGCTCTTTAATGGTGAAAAGAAGAGGAACTGTGCAGTTTAGTGTTGAATGGCCAATATGGTCAGAGCAGACACATACTTGTAGATGTTGTGAGGTGCCTGATGCTTCTGTCATTTTTTTTCCAACTCTAAGCCACTGATACTCCCAATAATTCAGTCTCTTTTCATCATGAGCATACTAATGCTCTTCATCACCATTCTTTGGAAGTGCGTCACATATCACATTTTTCATCCTTTGAAATGTATAGTCTGGAACAATTCAATAGCTTCAATATGATGATTCTGGGCTGCTGAGCACAACTGATTGGCACATTAAACTGCTAGAAGACTCTTATCTGGAGTAGACAGAATTCTTTCCAGTGTAGTCCTAAGGGACCCTCCAGTAATGAAAAATAGTAATTTGAAGTCCTTCCTACCTGTCTGTTGCCAGGCCACTCTAAATGGAATCTCAATAGTTTTTCTTTTCCCATAACCCATATTAAAGCAAATCAAGTGTAAGCCAGTAGAAGTTGGAGAGTTTGACTAGAGACCCTGCTGTTATCAATTTAAGATGCATTTCAAAGTCTATTCATCCCCAAGTATAATACTATAAGCAATTTGATGTATGCAAGAAAATTACTGCTCTCACTAACCTAGCTCATCACACTCATCCATACACATTTACATATATGTGTAGTGATTTTTAAAGCAACTTGAAGAAAATGTAAGCTTTTTTAAACCTGAAATGTTATTAAACTTAAAGAAATCTTTCATGTTTCGTCACCCACCCTATATGCAGCTTAATGTAAACACATTTTAGAGATGAGGAAGCTCTAGTCAGTTAAAATAAAATGGCATCTGATTCACAATTCTGAATCTGGAGACAGATATTTCTTGAAATAAATTTTGAAAAAATTAAATTTGAAAACTTAAATCTTATCCTTCAACCATTTTAAATGATGTGATCTTTAAAACTGATGAGTTTTGGAGAAACCAAGATGGTGGCATAGGTAAACACCTGAAATTACTGCCTTGCACAACCAGTTAAAAATACAATGAAAAGAAAAAACTAACACCACTCAGAACCACAAGAAGGCTGGATGAGTGAAAATCCTACAACCAGAAAGAGAAAAGCACACTGAGAGTCAGAGGATGTGCGAAAGTAAAGTGCAGAGGTTCAGAGGCACATGCGGAAAAGGCTCATGGAAAGGGCTGGCAACTGAGGACGCGGTTGTCTTTTTCAATCTGGAGGGAGGCACAAGCTTCCGATGGCTCTGAATTCCAGTTCTGGGTGAGTTTCTGGGGACCCAGACTCATATAGGGAGAAACTGGACTATTTGGTAGTGGGAGGAGCTCCAGAGCGGCTTTCTCTCAGTGATGCTTGCAGCAATTACAGCGGGACACTGACACAGGGCTGAGGATCAGCCATAACTGTTTGCTCCACCTTATTGATTCCCTGAGAACTTGCCCCACCCAAGTTGCATGCAGAGGCTATTGCATATGAAAGGCCTGGCCTTTTGCAATCTACAATTACCTAAGAAACTGCAACTGGGTCAGACAGATCCAGAACATCCAAAAGAAGGCCCAAGACCCCACAGCAGCCTGCATTGCTTCACAGCTGGGCTCCACCCGGGCATCTCCAAACCACAAGCAGAGAAGAGGAATCTGCAGATCACTCCATAGCCCCTGGTGGGTAACCTCTGACTAAATTAGCACTTCCCTAGGGATCCAAGAGCCAGTGTACCTAGTGGTCAGAGTGGGACCATCCAGATTACAACTCCTCAGATCCATAAGGGACACACTCAGGGGACAGACTCAGTGAGCGCCAAAGCCCCACTGAAGCAAGTCTTGCCCCATAAGAGTGTCTCCAGCACAGAAGTTCTCCCACCATAGACACAGCTGATTCTCACAGCCAATTGCCCTGGAGGTCAATTCCTCCCAGTGATACCTACAACAATCAAGGCTTAACTACAACAAGCTGTGTACAAAGCCCCCAAAGGGGTGCACCAAGAGTGTCCACCTCAGGTAATGGGGAAGGTTGAGCCACTCAGCCCTATAGGACACCTAGCACAGAAAGCTACCCTATCAACACAGGGAAGCTGCCAAAATGAGGAGACAAATAGACAGATCACAAATGACAGAAATGGAGGAAAGTAAACTACTGGATATAGAGTTCAAAACTACAGTTTTAAGGTTTTTCAAGAATTTTCTAGAAACTGCCGATAAACTTAGTGAGACCCTCAATAAATCTAAGTATACACTGACTAAAATAAAGAATATTATACAGAGATCCAACAACAAACTAGAGGATCGCAAGAATCAAGTCAAAGATTTGAAATATGAAGAAGCAAAAAAACCCAACAAGAAAAGCAAAAAGAAAAAAGAATTCAAAAATATGAAGATAGTGTAAGGAGCCTCTGGGACAACTTCAAACGTACCAACATGTGAATTATAGAGGTGTCAGAAAAAGAGAGAAAGCAAGATATTGAAACCTATTTGAAGAAATAATGACAGAAAACTTCTCCTATCTGGTGAAAGAAATAGACTTACAAGTCCAGGAAGCACAGAGAATCCCAAACAAAAGGAACCGAAGGAGGACCGCACCAAGACACATCATAATTAAAATGCCAAGGGCAAAAGACAAAGAGAGAATCTTAAAAGCAGCAAGAGAAAAACAGTTAGTTAACTACAAGGGAGCACCCATACAACTGTCAGCTGATTTCTTAACAGGAACTATGCAGGCCAGAAGAGACTGGCAAGAAATATTCAAAGTGATGAATAGTAAGAACCTAAAACCAAGACTACTTTACCCAGCAAAGCTATCTAATCTAATAAAAGAGTAATATGTAAATTGACCATCACTCTAAGACACCTAAGCCAGGCCCACCAGCCAAGCCATGCCTCCCAGCCAATCAGAGCATCTATATGCAAATTAACCAGCCAAGATGGAGGCTGGCAGCCACAGAGCTAGAGTAAACAGGAGGCTTCTGTTGCAACTGCCTGACTAGGAAGGTGGGCCTCTGCTCAAGAAACAATGTTTCAATTATAGAAGCCACAGAGCTGAAGCAAACAGGAGGCTTCTGTTGCCTGCCTAGGCCTCCACTCAAGGTAACAAAGTTTCAATTATAGAAGATAAATAAACCCCAGAAACCTGATTCCAGCCAGCCTTGCTGGGACGTTGGGTCAATGGGAGCTGTGGGCAGCCTGAAAACAGCCCTCAACCCCTCACCCAGGCTGGCCACACCCCCATGGGGTGAG
>PVJC01005517.1:0-58782 GCA_004026665.1 Murina feae | reverse complement strand
GCTAAAAGAGTTCATCACCACCCAACCAGTATTATATGAAATGCTGAAAGGTATCCTTTGAGAATGAGGAAGAAGAAAAAGGAAAGTAAAAATTATGAACAACAAATATATACCAACGAGTGAATCTAAGAATCAAGTGAATAAAAAATCTGATGAACAGAATAAACTGGTGAATAGAATAGAATCAGAGGCATAGAATTGAGTGGACGGACAATTTTGGGGGGATAAGGGTGTTGGGGGTGCGTGAAGAGAATGGACAATAATTGTACACCTATGGATGAGGACAGTGGGGGGGCAAGGACAGAAGTTGGGGTGGGAAATGGGAGGAGGGGAGTTATGGGGAAAAAAATAGGAACAACTGTAATAACCTGAACAATAAAGATTAAAAAAAACAAAAACAAAAACAAAACACACATATATATCAAAAATAAATAAATAAATAAATAAATAAATGTAGAAGGAATAATAGAACAGAAAACCATCCTTTGAGCACTGTAGTAATAATTATAGGCAAGATCCACCAGTGGATACTAAAATTAGGGGGCCAGAGTGTGAGGAGAAAAAGGACATTTGTGTATTCTCAAATTATCTCCTTCAATATAGTATTTATTTATAACAAAGGGGGGAAAATAGTAAATTTCACTTTGTAGTGATGAAACCCAACAACAGACATCACCATAGCCAATTGACTGAGGTTAACATCACCAGTAATAATGCATATTGACATCATGTTCTCCCTGATATGATGTGGAGGCGGGCATGACCATAGTTCGGTATTGTTTCTGCCCAAAATGTATCAGCTCAGTCTCATAAGTTATTAAACAAACCCAAATTTAGGGACAAAATAATTGACCAATATTCAACAAAGTGTCAAAGTCTTGAGAGATGAAGAAAGATTAAAGAACTGTCACACCTTAGAGATACAACACTGAAAGGCAGTTTGGAACCCTAGATTGGATCCCAGAGCAGAGAAGGGACATTCTGGGGAAAATGGGCGAAATTTGAATAGTCCATAGTTTATGTAATAGTATTGCACTGATGTTTATTTCTTAGTTTGATAATTATACTATTTAAGGTTATGTAAGCTATTAATATTAGTAGAAGCTAGATGAGAATATACAGGAACTCTATCGTTCTTTAAAACTTTTGTGTAAGTCTAAAATTATTTCAAAATATTTTAAAAAATGGATTTCAGAGAGGAAGGGCGAGGGAGAAAGAGACAGAAACATCAGTAATGAGAGAGAATCACTGATCAGCTGCCTCCTGCATGTCCCACACTGTGGACCAAGCCCACAGCCCAGGCATGTGCCCTGATCAGGAATCAAACTGTGACCTTCTGGTTCATAAGTCAGTGCTCAACCACTGAGCCATGCCAGGCAGGCACAAAATAAAAATTTCTTAAAAAGATATATTTTATTGATTTTTTACAGAGAGGAAGAGAGAGGGATAGAGAATTAGAAACATCGATGAATGAGAGCATCGATCAGCTGCCTCCTGCACATCCCCTTCTGGGAATGTGCCCACAACCAAGGTACATGCCCTTGACCGGAATGGAACCTGGGACCCTTCAGTCTGTAAGCTGACACTCTATCCACTGAGCCAAACCGGTTAGGACAATAAAAATATTTTTAAAACACTAAAACTCATCCTGAGCAGCTCCATTTCCCTCAAGCTGAAATCCAAAATCATTTATATGGTGTGCAGTTCCTCCAGGAGCTGGTCCCTCTCCACCCCCTTCTCCAATATACCTTATCTCCGCTCTCCCCTCCTGTCTTCCTAAAGGACTTGTGCCTGTCATTCATTAAATGTACAGCTCTTTACTTCTAAGCCTTAGCTGTCCGCTTTCTTGGTGTGCTATACAATACTGTAAATAAGCCTGTAAAATACTCAGCTAGACCCAGATCAGGTGCCACCTCTGCCAGGTCTCCCAGGAAGCTTTTTGACTCACTGGTACTTTGTCTAGCACCTGCTTCAAAGTTTACAATGATTCACTTGTCATGTCTCTCGGTTTCCTCAGTCTGTGACAATTGGCCAGCCTTCCTGGGTCTTTCATGGCTTTGGCACTGGTGAGTACTGGTCAGTTATTTTGTAGAGTGTCCCTCAACTGGGTTTGTTTGATTTCTTACAATTAGATTGAGGTTATGGATGCATTTTCGGTAAGAATCCCACAGGAGGGACATAGCATCCTCCTCAGTGCATTGTGTCAGGGGCCCATGATGTTGTTTTGTCCCAACATTGATTATGTTAGTTGGATCATGTGGGTAAAGATGTTGTTCACCGGGTTAATGCACTACTATTCTCTTTGTAATTAATAAGTAAATTATGGGGCAGTACTTTGAGGTTATGTGAGTATTTGTATACCTCAGAGATGGTGCAGGTTTAGTGAATTCTCAGTAATGGGAGTCACAGATTTTTTGGTTTCCTCGTGTATAGAGAGCTGTGTTTACACTGTACCATAGTCTAAGAAGTGTGCAATAGCATTATGTCTAAAAATATGCATACCTTAATTAAATAATTTCTTTATAAAAATTGCTAACCATCATCTGAGTGTTCAGCGAGTCATAATTGTTTTGCTGGTGAATGGTCTTACCTTCAATTTGTAAGAAAACGGTAATATTGGTGAAGTGCAATGAAGTGAACCATGCCTATATTCCAGTCCTCCTCAACTTTCACTTGGTAGGTTTAGTATCCACTTCCACTTTGTAACTCAGTCATTCCTTTTGTTATTTCTTAGTTGGACTCCTAAATTTTAGGCTTAAGCAGCTGGGCAGAAAATAGTGCCATTTTCTAGTAAGATGGAGACAATGCGGGAAAAGAAATAGGCTTTCAGGTTGCGGCAGGCTGGGAAAACAGGATTACTGTGGGACATACAGGCTCTAGGTTTTGGAACATAATGCTACTAGAAATGGCTGCAACATTTCATTTCACTGACACAAGACGCAGGGTTAGAAATGATGGCTTGCCAGTTCCTCAAAGGTGGGGACCACCAACTAGTTGAGTTCCAATTTCTGAATCTATCCCTCGTACTGTGCCTGGACACTGTGGTTTTTATTGGTTTCACCACACTTTGTCCTTTCCCTCCAGGGACTGCTGTACGCTGCCAGGTGTAATTAACGTCACTTGTAGTTGTGCATATCCACAGCCACTGTGATATTCTGTGTGTCTTGCCTCGTCTCCCTTCCTCCCGGTCCCCCAAAAACAAATACAAACTCTATCCTTGAGCTGTTCCCCGCTTAAGATGTAATTTGCACTTTCCATGTTCTTTCTTTAGAAACCATTACCTCCCCTCAGATTAATTGCCCCTTTGTTCAAAACACATGACTCTCAAAGCATATGCTTTTTGTTCTTATATGTCTTCCAGATACTGATGTATTTGGACATGATTACTTGGAGCTGGTCAAAATACAAAGTGCTATATTTCTTCTTCAGAGTGGATGATGTGATATCAAGAGAAAATGGAAGACTTTATGAATCCTCTTGTGTTGCATAGTCAGGGGCAGGGAGATTGCCAGGGTAGCTGTGGACGTGGCAGCTCTGCTTCAGCTTCATTATCACAGGGTTGGTTGGTGGGTGGGATAACACCTGGACAGTAAACACTTGATTTTCCAGAAACCTTTCCTAATCCTTGCAATTTTCCATCACTTACATTCCTATTTTTCCCATGCAGTGCACTGGTGATGGTGAGTAGAAGGCAACGGAGTAAGTGAGATGGCGCACTGGATAATTAGGTGTATTTACGGACTACAAACCTCCTTGACAACCAACCTTAGAGTCAGTTGGCCTCAGCACGGAGGTGGACTAGTGCATCGCAGTCATTTGGGTGGCTTTGCAGTAGTGGAGCATTTGACATTCAGTTCTTGAATTGCTAGCTTTACAACACACCCTGGTTTGTGCCATGGGGAAGCATCTCCCCCTCATGTGGACGAACCTGCAGGATGCAGTGTAAGGCAGCTCACAGACGTTCTACTGGTTACTGATGCCATATCTAAACAGTTGTACTCATTTTGTTTGAGGGCCACTTTATTTCAATAACTGACACTGCAGGGGTAAAATTCACTGGTTCCGAACCTGGCTGTGTGCTGCTATGCCCACGTATTTATCAAGTGCATACTCAGTGCCAGAAGTGAATGGGGATAGAACAGTGAATAAAACAAAGACCCTGTTTTCCTGGATATTGACATTAAACAAATGCAGTTTCTTAGATGGTGATAAATGGTATGAAGAAGAATAAAGCAGGGAAGGGAGTATAAGTGTTATTTTAGATAGTGTGGCACCTGGGCTGCTCTTTGGAAGTGTTATTAGAACATTCACCTGAAGTCAGTGAAGGGTTAAGCCAGGTGATAGGGGAGCAGGAGATGGAGAGAACATTCCAAGAGGAGGGAATGGATCAGAATTAGCTGGGGACTTTTTAAACATACACAGTCCTGAACCTGACTTAGTTTTTCTGCAATTGGACTCAGATCTGGAAAAGCTCTCCAGAACATTCTAGGAAACCAGGCTGGAGAGCTACTCTTAAAACCCTTTCAGCTTCTGAGTCATTCCAGGATCTACTAGTATATGAGGGAAACGTTTTGATGGTAAAGAAGTGAAAACTGTAATCTCTCTAGGTAAAAAGAATTGGAGGCAGAGAGACATGAATAAAGGAAAATTTTAAAAAATAATGAAGGAAAAGAAATAGTATGGAATTTCCACTATAATGCCACTCTAATACAGTTCAGCTCCTGGAGTTGTAATAGGAGGAATGTAGCCCCAGTTGTACCTTTTCTTGGCCACCTCCTCATCTAAAATGTATCAACACTAGACTGGTGACAGGCAGATGGGTCACCTAGCACAGTGCTTTGGCTTTCTTGTGGTTCCTTCTCACTGCTCCCCTGGCTTTGGTTGGCCCTGTAGGAAGAGAGGCTCAATGATTAGTTCCCCTGAGTAGGTGAAGGTGCTTTGGAAGGGAAGCTTTCTTAGAAGTTGGTCTGTAACATCTGGTTCATACCCCACCATGTGCCTGGGGCTTCGTTGGGCCTTCCTCTAGGGCCCGATCATGTCTCATAGCCGTGTAGATGCTCTTCTTCCATGGAGATGGAGTTGTTGGGGGCAGGAACTGTGAAATAGATGGAAAAAGCAGGCCATAAAAAGCCTTGATATGAGAAGATGCCATCTGTTGCTGGAAATATTACCTGCAAATTTATCTTTTATTAAGTTGAATGGGGACTAAAGAAGTATACTTTTAAATAGACTTTATTTTTAGAACAGTTTAAAGTTCACAGAAAAATTGAAAGGAAGGCACAGAGATTTCCCATAATACCCCTGTCCCTCATATGCATAGCCTCCCCCATTATCAACATTCCCCACTAGAAGAGTAGCTTTGTTACAACTGATAAATCTGCACTGATCCAAAACTCACCCAAAGTTCATAGAATACATTAGGGTTCACTCTTGGTGTTGTATATTTTATGGATTTGGGTAAATGTACTATAAAGACATGTATCCACCACTATGGTATCATACAGAGGAGTTTTACTGCCCTAAAAATCCTCTGCCCTGAGATCTTGCTTGTTGTTGTTAATTCAGAGGATATTTTCCCATTGATTTTTAGAGAGATTGGAAGGGAAGGAGGGAGGGAGAGAGAAAAACATCAACGTGAGAGACTCATCTATTGGTTGCCCCCTCATGTACTCTGACCGGGGCTGGGGATCCAGCCTGCAACTGAGGTGTGTGCCCTTGACGAGAATCAAACCCGGAACCCTTTAGTCTGAGGTCTGACACTCTGTCCACTGAGCCAAACCAGGTAGGGCCCGAATATCCTTTTTTGATACAGTTTTTAGGAGCTCATGAAGACAGAGGGAGGCGGGGACGTCTGTAAAGCAGACTCCCACAGGAACATAAATTATTATTTAGGTCTAACGGGGCAAATAGAGTGGTGGCCCAAGCCCCTCTGCACATATCTCAATGGCCTTGCTCTTAGTAGCTACATAGTTTGATGTGATAGGAATCATTTGAAACTGTATGAGTAATACATATCACCCTTGACTTCTTGAACATTACATTCTCTTTCACTATTTGATTATGTTTCCTTGCTTTTATTGGAGACAAGCTTTTTCATCAAAGAGGAAGAAAAGTCGCTTAGACTTACTCTTTGTTCACTGTTACATCAACTCCTATTCAGTAATGTCTAAAGTGATTCTTGGAAGAGAACAACCAGGCCCGATTATCTGGGGTGTTTGTTATGGCATTTAGACACATGGAACTTTTTCAGGAATTAGAAGCCAGTAATAACAGGACTGTATATATAACCAACAGAACTTTGGCTCTTTTATACTTATTTAAAAAGTTGTAGACCTCATTCATGTGTGTAAAACTTAAAATAATACCAGCTTTCTTACCAGCTAGTAGCTGACAACTTTTTTCTTACAAAATCACTTTTTAGTGTTGTCAAAGAAAATTGATTTTGTTTCACCTCTGTTCAACTTTAATAGAAAATAATAAACTTCTGCATGCCCGATAGAAGGCATAAATCCTAGGTAACTGATTGAGTTGGCTGGACTCTGTCCTCGAGGACTCAATAGGATGTGTCTCCAGAGCAGCCTCTGCAGTAAGTGCACACAGCCTGTTGCAGCAGGTTAGTCCAGCAATGTTCAGGGAGGAAGAGCTCGCAAATCACCTCATTTTACCTCTTCTTTTTACAAATGAGAAAATGGGCAGAGAGTGGAATGTCATGCCCTAGAAACAGAAGACTGAGGAAAACTGTGATAGGCATGGATATTTACATCTGAATACCTGAGGCCCAGTTTTACCATACTCCTAATTATTTCTCATTTTTTCAAAGAGGGCTATGAAACTCTGAAGTGATATTTATGACTGCTGCATTTTCTAAGAGGGAGTTTGTAAATTGACAATCATATTAAAAAAAAAAAAGATATTGTGCTGTTTACATATGACTCTATAGCCTGCTAGGGCAGAGATGGAAGAAGATAGAAGAGTTAACCCATATAATATGCCTACTGTATGTATATGTATATGTATATGTATATGTATATGTATATGTATATGTATATATGGGCTAACTTTAGAAACAAAGCTATCAGTTATTAATCCTTTAGCTTAGCTTAAAAAAATGCACTAACTCATTCAGTCCAGTTCATTGAATTCTCAGTTATATTTGGCAGAGGAGCTAGAGACGATGTGCAAGGTAAAAGCTATGGAGAGAATGTATTGGGTTAGAGGAGTGCTAAGGATAGCCAACTGGTAGATATTATAAAATTAGGGTATTCACTGGAGGAAAGAAATGCAAAACAGAATGGAAAACTAAAGGGATGGGGGAAAGTGAAGACAAAAAGGGAGGATAAAACAAGTTTATGAGATTACTAAATAAGAAAGGCAGGGTGACCAAGAAATGAAAGAAGGAAGTAACTATGAATAACAATGGCTCAAGACTCTCAGGAATTAAAAACAATTTTTTTTTATTGATTTCAGAGAGGAAGGGAAAGGGAAAAAGAGATAGAAACATCAATGATGACAGAGAATCATTGATCGTTTGCCTCTTGCATGCCCCCTACCAAGGACTGAGCCTGCAGTCCAGGCATGTGCCCTGACTGGAAATCAAACCTTGACCCCCTGGTTCTTAAGTCGATGCTCAAACACTGAGCAACACCACCTGGGCTTTCATGATTGATTTAAGTGACTCTTACCATCTAATATTGGAAAGGACTGTCCCAGCCAGTTTTGCACAGTGGATAGAGCGTCGGCCTACAGACCAAAGTGTCCTGGGTTTGATTCCAGTCAAGGGCACATACCTCGGTTGCAGGCTGCTCCCCAGCTTGGGCCCTGGTCAGGGTGCGTGCAGGAGGCAACCAATCTATGTGTTTCTCTCACATCGATATTTCTCTCTGTCTTTTCCCTCTCTCTTCCACTCTCTAAAAATCAATGGAAAAGTATCCTTGGATGAGGATTAAAAAAAAAATTATGAACTACAACAGGAGATTTGGGGTAATGAGGGATTGGCTAATAACAAATAAAGAAAAGGAGTATAAACCCTTTCAACTTCTGTTATTCCAGGATCTACTAGTATATGAGGGAAAAGTTTTGATGGTAGAGAAGTGAAAACTGTAATCTCTCTAGGTAAAAAGAATTGGAGGCAGAGAGACATGGAATTCCTGATAAATGAAGTAGCCACCATCCTTAGCTGAGATCTAGAATTTTTTGGATAGGCACAGCCATGGCTCACTGCCTGGCAGAGAAGCCACACTGGTGGGACTTGATTTAAACCAGCCCTCTGAAATCTTCCCTCTAATGTGTTCATGGGGAGGTATCTCACCAGAAACACTCCACTACTGAACTGCCTAAAGGAGATTCTGGGGAAAACTATTGGACACTGAGGTAGCTGTGTACTGCAGGAGCCTGATGCTGAGATGCAGGCTGTGTTGTAGCAGCCTACCTAGCTGCTGTACCAGAGCTGGAGGCCGAACTCTTTCTCCTCCAGTGCCTTCCAGCACCCTCAACTGAAAACCATAACATCTTGCCAGTTGACAAAAGAATCATTTTTAAAGGCTCAGATCCATTTTCACAGAGCCTGCAAAAAGGGTGAACTTGGGGCCTATCCGGTTTGGCTCAGTGGATAGAGCATCGGTGGGGACCGAAGGGTCCTGGGTTTGATTCTGGTCAGGGCACCTACCTCAGTTGCAGGCTCCTCCCTGGCCTGAGTCCCGGTCAGGGCACATGCAGAAGACCACCAATCAGCGTGTTTCTCTCACTGATATTTCTCCCTGTCTTTCCCTGCCTCTTCCACTCTCTCTAAAAATCAATGGAAAAATATCCTCAGGTGAAGATTAAGTAAATAAATAAAGCCCTAACTGGTTTGGCTCAGTGGATAGAGCATCGGCCTGAGGACTTAAGGGTCCCAGGTTCAATTCCAGTCAAGGGCACATGCCTGGGTTTCGGGCTCCATCCCCAGTAGGGGGCATGCAAGAGGCAGTCAGTCATTGATTCTTTGTCATCATTGATGTTTCTCACCCTCTCCTTTCCTCTCTGAAATCAATAAAAAATATTAAAAATAAATAAATAAATGGGTGAATTTGGATCCGAGAATTGATACGTTGATAACCAGCACAGTGACTGAAAAATATAGTCATGACATCCTAAGTGAAACACTATAGAAGACGTGTCTGCTGCCCAAATAGTACATGATGCATTTCAAGGCCAAATATTAATGTTTTAAGTATTATTCATACCACTTATACTATTTTTCTCCCTTGATTAAGAATTGACTGAAATTTTTCTTCACTTTTAATCAAAGTGTTAGGCATATAGATAAAGCTAGGGTACAACAAGTAAACAATGAAATACCTTGTAAGTAAAACAGTTCAGTAAAAACTATAGAGACAGGAATAGCAAATATGAAATATGGGGAGGAAACAGAGTAATCTGAATATCTTCTTTATACCTTCAGGTCATTATATATCCCAACAGTTTCATCTTTGAGGTCTTCCAAAGTCTTCTACTAACACCAAAATCAACTGCTTCCTTTTCTGGTACATAGCTGTTATCCTAACACCATCCTTCATTATTCCCTGTTTAGTATCCAGGGAATACTAAATGCACTGCCTTGATGCACTGCCTTGTTTGTTGGGACACATTTTCCAACATCATTCTGAGAAAGGTTTCATGGGGGATAAATTGTTTTGAGACCTTGTGAAGCTGAAATTGCCTGTTCTCTGCTGACATTTGATTGGTAGGCTGGCTGGTTATAAAAAAAAAAAATCTCGGTTAGAACCCTAATGTTTTGGCTCAGTGGACAGAGCATTGGCCCAAGGACCGAAGGGTCCCGGGTTCTATTCCTGGTCAAGGGCATGTACCTTGGTTGCAGGCTCTATCCCTGACCTTGGTGGGGGTATGTGCAGGGGGCAACCAATCAATGTGTCTCTCTCACATCGATATTTCTTTCTCTCTGTCTTTCCTCCTCCCTTCCACTCTCTAAAAATCAATGTAAAAAATATCCTCAAATGAGGATTAACAAAAAAAGACTGTTATAAGTGTGTGAAGATAATGATGGTGTCAGACCTAGAGTGTCTGGGCAGCATCTGGCAAGGCGGGGCCTCTGTCCATCCCTAGCCAGTGCACAGCCTCATCTGTTTGCCCCAGAGTAAGGTTACATTTTCTACGAGTGGTGTGACATGAAGAAGTTTCAGAAGTGCTGCTCCATAATGTATTGGAAGCCCAGAACCTGTAAATTAGGCTTATTGACTGTGGGTTTCGCTGTTGCATGATCAAGCTAGGTTGTTTTCTAGGGGCAGATCTATGACCACATCTTTAAGTCTTTCCTTTTGAACTGATCAAATCCTCCAAAAGAGTCTTCCAGTTTCTTGCATTGAGGCTATAGGTCTGGCTTTCAGCATTTTAGGAGCAGAGGTGAGAAAAAAGACTGGTAGTCTCAGCATTCAGTATGTAAACACTCTCCTAACTCAATTTTTGGCATGGTACACCTACCTCAAATGAGCCTAATATCACCCTGCCCAGAGACCCACCCGTTTCATATTTCGGAATGTAAACCACTTACCTTCCACTGCAACTGGAGAGAGCCTTACTGAAATGCGCAGGATTGTGTATACATGGAAGAAGGATCTGGAAATTCAACTATTTCTTAAGATTTTGTCAATACATTCTTATATTTTTAGCTCATCTTTTACTCTTTTACCCTTCTAGTATTCACAGCTTCCTCATACTACCAATTCCGATCCTTTGGGGGATCTTAAGTGCAATTTAGACAGTGTTTCAGCTTTCCTCTGCTAAATTAGGAGTATCTTTTAGACTTTGGCTAAGGTACCAGTTTTTAAACAAGACACAAAAAAGCATTGACCATGGAAAATTATTGTTCATCACATTAATGTCAAGTCTGCCAAAAGATTAATATCAAGAATATAATAAAGAACTTCACCTTAATATGAGGAAGACAGTGTACTCAGTAAAAAACTGAAGAAGAAATTAGAACTGAACATGTGTTCCACAGAAGAAGAAATACATGTGACCACAAACATAAGAAGAGATGTTTAGCACCTGGATTATGAGGGAAATGCAGATCACAATGCAATGAGAGATTATATTTCACTCACCAGATTGGCAGAATTTAGGAAGTATGACAGATTCGAGTGTTGTACAATTTGTGGGCCCACAGGTTCTCTTACACATACCCGATGAGGCTATAAACGGCTCTAACTACTTTGGAGAATCTTTTACTATCATCTCATACTTTGGAGAATAATTAGCATAATTCTACTCCCAGAGATACCACCAAGGGAAATTTGTTTTGCCTAATACAAAAGAAGACATGTACGAAAATAGTCCTAGCAATACTGTTCACAATACTGAAAACCTGGAAATGGCCCCGAGGCCCATCAACAGGAAAGTGGAATATTATACAGTAGAAAGAACAGGGAACCAGTGTAATATGCAGCAATATAAGTAACTCTTAGCAATGTAATATTAAATGTAAAAAAAGCCCCAAAGGATTATAGACAACATGAAACTCTTTTATAAAATTGACAACTTAAAATTACATGTCTGTACATTTATTTACATATATATTTCATGGATGTTTATATTATATTTCATGAATACAATAATAAATATGTATATATTATATATTTAACGAATACAATGATATTGTGTCATATATATGTCATGGATACAAAAAGAACACAAGGGAAACTTGAACATGGGATTTAGGGTAATAGTTACTTCAGATGGCGGAAGTAGAAGAATGGAGTGGTGAAGAGGAACATTGGTTAGAAGCAGGTTATTGTCAGCATCATAGCTTTTGTTCTGGTTGGTAGGTTTGTGGGGTCCTAGTTACTTTATTAAAATATAATTGGATAATTAAATACATGAAAAAAATAAGCTGAAAGACTTGAGGTTCCCAAGGTGAAGTAGTAGAGATCCTTGTTCACATGGATCTTATCTGGTTGTCTTGTCTGTCTGTTTGTTTTGTGTGTATGTTTTTAAGAAGTAGCATTTTGAGTCCTAGAATAAATGTTTAGGAGTTGAAAGTTATAAAAAATACATATATTGATCTAAAGTTAACAAACTGAATTTTCTAGGTGGGGTCCTATACTGGTAATTATCATAAACTTTATAGAGTATTTAGTGCAGAATTATTTATGCCTATTTGTTCTTTCATAGAAATTTTACATTTTTTTTCCTTTCTTAGGACAAAGTTAAACTATAATCCTCCAAAAGATGATGGATCAACCTATAAGATTGAACTTGAAGGGATATCGGTAATGGTTATGAGAGAGATCCTGGATTACATCTTCAGTGGGCAGGTATGATGAGACACGAAGGAAGGAAGACTAAGTAGAGGCCTCTCAAGCTCAGGGTGAGGGTCTCTTTTCATCCATTCTGTGACCACGTAACCTTCATCTTCATCTTCTGTCGCCATGTGCTTGACTGGTCTCTGCTCCTATAAATGGCGCCCGCACATGTTCTTCCGGGGCTCAGCTCGTTACAGAAAGGCAGACGGAGCAAGATCTTCTCCAGTCCCAGGTTTTTATTGTACATCCTGAGCTCCACCTTCTAGCATGAGATGTGAAGAATGTGGGATGCTCTCTTCTCTGCTGTCTTTTTGTTTTTAAATCTTAATTCCAGTTTTGCTTTTCCCCCATTCTGTTGAGGAACTCATTCTGTCTCCATAGCATGGAAATGGGGACTTCCTTGGGCAGGGAGGATATTTAGAAATAGAGAGTTCTAGACTCACAAATGACAGGCGCCTGCATTGTATTCATGATGCCTTGGTTCTGTTGCCGCAGCAGGACCAGTATCCCTGCACCACTCATATTCTTTCTTTCTGATTTCCCTCTATTCCCACTGATGTTTCTGGGGGTTTAATGAAACCTGGGGAGGAAAGTGATACGTGATTGGACTTCTTTTCTTTGCCCTCTTCCAACCCCCTGCCTGCTATTAGGTGATTGAAAGTATAGCATGAGGACTCGTAAGAAAAATCTTAAGTGTGAACTAGGCCTCTTTTTTTTTTTTTTAACAGCAAGAAGTTAGTGAGAATGCATTGTGTCTTTACTCTTTGAGAGCTTGTTTCTGACTGTCTATTCCTTCTTCATCTTACGTTACTTTTCCTTTTTGTAAAGGCTGTGTCTCCTACATGTTTCTAATATTCTGAGTGTGCTGCTTACTTTCTCTAAATTTATTCATTCTGTCTAGTCAAACTTGGTGATTGTCATTCTTTTTTGAAGATTTTGGGTTAATTTCATGATGTTATCTCCATTTCTCTAAACACTAGGTAGTGGGTGTGTGGATATAAGGTTATGTGTTGTATGATAGTTAAAAATAAATGAATTTAAATTAATTTTAGGGCAGCCCTTAAAATCCTGGAGAAAACCAGGCTTAGGACCAATCTCTTATCTAACTTGTAAAATTGATTCAGCAGCAGTTATAACAAGTTATGAGCCATGTTAAGGCTCAGGTTTGAAACCTAAAGCCTTATTTACAGATTTTGTTCCCAAGTTAAATTAATTGTGGTTTTAAAATTATAGTTACAAGGTAAGTTGTAGCAAACTCCTGATATGGCAGTTTAATTTTATTGAAATAGAATTTAGTGTGTGTGTGGGGGGTTGTTTTTGCTTTTTTCACATGCCTACATTTGAATAGTCTACAGCTATCCACTATCTTGTGGCTAAATTTAATGTTAAGTAAATGGGAAATTTCTCCATACTTGTAGCTTACACCATACTCTTCTTCCTACTTTTTTTGCTCATTTTCCAAGGTGGTTGGCAATTACACATTTTTTTAAATCTGTGCTACAAATGTGACATGTAGTAAAGTGTTTCTTGCTGTTCTGTACTCTGAACCCTTTCCTCCCATTTCCGAATGGAGGATGAATACCATTCTTGGGACCACTTGTGATCATGGCAATATCCTAGAGGCCTGTGTCTTTACGTCGCCTTACTGTTGAATAGAAAAACTGTCAAGTGGGTGGAGGAAGAAGCATCAGTCAGAAAACTAAGAAAATTAAGGATAAGTAAATGTTCAGAATTATTATTAAAGTCTTACAAAAGTGATTCTTTCTAGAAAGTAGCTTTGGGACTAAATTGTATCTGTTGCACCAAGTCGAGTACAGTGTCTGGTGTTCAGACGAGGCTTCTGGGGCAGTATGGAGCCCCTTTCTTCAAGGGGTTTATATTCAGTTTGGATACCATTTGGCAAAGGCATGAACTTAATATATTGGAGGCAAGATTTCCCATAGCCCTGGTGCTACTATTTAAAGAAATCACCTTCAGCTTACCATAGAATACAGAACTTTCTATTTCCTAAGCATTTCAATCATTTAAGGTTTTTCTCTAAATTGAGTATAGAAGTAAGCCAACTGGATAGCTCACCTTGAAGAGTTATTGGTGGTTAACATTGGTAAAGCAAGGGACGTGGTAGGAAAAGTTAACCAGCCATCCACTGCTTATGTTGTTCAAAGGTTCCTTGGGGTCCTTCTTGGGTAAAAGTACGATGTTAAACCATATGAAATTGCCAATATTTTATCATCTTTGACCTGCAAAAATGGAGCTTTCATGTGGTTCAGCCTAATAGATTCGTGGTTAGGTTTTAAATATATACATTCAAATGTAAAATATTTATGAAATTCTGACAGATCCGGCTAAATGAAGATACCATCCAAGATGTTGTACAAGCAGCGGACCTGCTCCTGCTGACGGATCTTAAAACTCTGTGCTGCGAGTTTTTAGAAGGCTGCATTGCTGCTGAGAACTGCATCGGGATCCGTGACTTTGCCCTTCACTACTGCCTGCACCATGTGCATTACCTTGCCACGGAATACCTGGAGACTCACTTTCGAGATGTCAGCAGCACAGAAGAATTCCTAGAACTGAGTCCTCAGAAGCTTAAGGAAGTGGTTTCTCTTGAGAAATTAAACGTTGGCAATGAAAGATATGTATTTGAGGCAGTAATTCGATGGATAGCACATGATACAGAAATGAGAAAGGTACTTGTAGTTTATAATGTTGTCTAACTTTGCCTTTTTAGTTATTTCATTGATTTAGTTATTTTTAATCCAAATGATCGATGTCTTTCTCCTTCAATGTGAAAGACTTGCAAAGTTACGTCCTAAAAGATATCTGTGAAGCATCTTCCCATAGGATCATTAAAGCGGTTGGTGTTTCAGAACATCATATCCCCTGTATGTTGTTCTTTATGGGAAAATGCATTTCAAGGTTAAGCTGGAGATTACAGAAATTCAGTGTCCCCAAACTCACTTTCATCATCCTAAATCATTGGCTAACCTCTTCAGCAACTCTGATGCAGGCAGCAGGGCAAGGGGGCCAGCACTTGGAGCTCTGGCACAGGGGGAGGGCTGTGGGCTCACCCTAGAGTGATTGACACCAATGGGGAGAAAGCAGGAGAGCACTCTGAAGTTTTCATGATAATGCAGGTCCAATAGGAAGGTTCTGGGAGTGAGCCTGGGAAAGAAGTGTCTTCAAGAATATCAGGATTTAGATCCAAATTGTTGATTCACTGGGGGAGGGAGCAAAATCACAGGGCTTTAAGTCCAGTACTTATAAATTAGATGCTAGCTTCAGTTACTATGCTTACAATGAAAACTACATTAGGTTTTAGAGTAGTTTTCAAAATATACAATTACATTATTAATTTAAATTCTTGATAACCATTGACTTATGTTTTAATAATTATTGTATAACTAGGGGCCCGGTGCACAAAAATTTGTGCACTCAGGGGGTGGGGGTCTCTCAGCCCGGCCTGTGCCCTCTTGCAGTCTGGGACACCTCGGCGGGGGGGATGTCCACCTGCTGGCATGACTGGCCAGCCTCGGTGAGGGGCTGAGAGCCATTTTCAGGCTGCCCACAGCCCCTTCAGGGTTCGTGCACTGGGGGGTGGGAAGGTGGTGAGTGCAGGCCTAGACGTTTCCCACCGGAGGGCCCACAATTGCACACGCCTGGTGGGCCCCCACCGCTGAGAGGACACACCTGGCGCAGAGTTGGGTGGCAAGCCAGGGGCAGACGCTGGTGCAGAATCCCTCGGTGGGGCCCTGCTGCTGAGCAAACACACCTGGGGTGGAGCCGGTCCATGAACTGGCTTTGGATTCTCCGCACTGTGTAGCAGACGCTCCTGCACGCCCTGTGGAGGCCCCTGGGGGGGTGGATGAAGGTAGCGGACCCAGGACAGGTGTTCCTGGACACCCTGCGGAGGCCCCCCAGGGCAGAGCCAGGCAGTGGACCCAGGACGGCTGCTCCTGCACACCCTGCAGAGGCCCTGTGCTCCTGCATGCCCCGGGGAGGCCCCCAGGGGGTGGAGCCAGGCAGTGGACCCGGGACAGGCGCTCCTGGATACCCCTCGGAGGTTCCCGGGGGCAGAGCTAGGCAGCAGATCCAGGACAGCTGCTCCTGGATGCCCCGAGGAGGCCCCAGGCCAGACCCCCCTTCCCACTGAGCTGACACATCTGGCACAGCTATGCCGGCCGGCTGTGGAGGCTCCCAGTGCAGAGCTGCCCTGCCAGCCTCCATCTTGGCTGGGATAATTTGCATACAGCCACTCTGATTGGCTGGTGGGCGTGGCTGTGAGCAGAGGCTCAGCCAGCCTAGGCAGGCAGTTGCAACAGAAGACTTTGGCTGTTGGCCTCCATCTTGGCTGGGTTAATTTGCATACAGCCGCTCTGATTGGCTGGTGGTAACGGTCAAATTTGCATGTTTCTCTTTTATTATATTAGATTATGTAAATTCTGTAGGCCTAAGAGTATGTCCAGAAACAATGCTTGTAGACTCAGCATAGTTATACAGTTGATGTTCTGTTTTTCACATTAGTTCGGTAAGTTAGGAAAGGAGATAGAGCATTTGCCAGCTTGTGCCATTCACTGAAACCACTATCAGTAGTTTCTCCCTTACCCTCTTCTTTCCTGAAAGTGAGGATGCTAAGGTCAACTGACTATTGGGGAAATAAGAGGCAGTTTTTCATCCTTTGTTTAATCTGAACGTGATGCTGTAAAAACTGTTACCTTTTAATACTCAGGGCATAGAAGGGTATACCTTAAAATGACTATTTCAAAACCAGGAAAGACTATCATTAAAGAGTTTCACCTCATGTATGTAGAATGCTGTAATCATTTGGTTCAAATTTAATGATAGATCATGAAAAATATATAATTCATATATACATGTCAGATATGTTTAACAATAATTACTTAAGAAATAATTATAGCCCTAACCGGTTTGGCTCATGGATAAAGCATCGGCCTGTGGACTGAAGGGTCCCAGGTTCGATTCCAGTCAAGGCATGTACCTCAGTTGCGGGCACATCACCAGTTGTGAGTGTGCAGGAGGCGGCTGATTCATGTTTCTCTCTCATTGATGTTTCTACCTCTCTGTCCCTCTCCCTTCCTCTCTGTAAAAAATCAATAAAATATATTTAAAAAATAAAAATAAAAAAAAAAAGAAATAATTATATAGTACTCAGGATTTTTTTTAACTTTGTCTTTTCTAATTTTTTCATATAATATTAATGTTGAAACATTTTCATTAACTGGTTTACCATATTGTATCAAGCTATTACTGTATATACTATTTCTATAAATGTGATTATAGAAAAGCACATTCAAGCAAATTATACCAGAGTTCTTGCAAGTTTTCTTATTGCTATGGGAACCCTATAGGGTGTAAAGAAAGCTGCTTGAAACTTTGCAGTGATACATCAAATATAAATATGAATTGATGATTTTTTAAAAATTAAAGCTATGGGAAATAGAAAGGAACGGGGTTAGTAAGCATATTCACAGAGTACTAGCATTTATAACTTGCCTCTTGATAGTCTATCAACAATTTCAGTGTTCCATGAGTTGGAAAATCCATATTCTAAAAGCTATGTATTGCATTCTTCACTTTTCCTCCCCATCCTCTCTACCCTCTTCTGCAGGTCCACATGAAGGACGTTATGTCAGCACTGTGGGTTTCGGGATTAGACTCCAGCTACTTACGGGAACAGATGCTGAATGAACCATTAGTACGAGAAATTGTCAAAGAGTGCAGCAATATACCACTGAGCCAGCCACAGCAAGGAGAGGCAATGCTGGCCAATTTCAAACCCCGGGGCTACTCAGAGTGCATTGTGACCGTTGGTGGAGAAGAAAGAGTGTAAGTATGGGTGTGTGTTGTTTGAAAATGATATAAGGGAAGAGAGATCTCAGTGAACAAGAATTCATAATATTTTTCAATATCTAAAACATGATAGCAGTAGATTTTTTAAGTGGTTTAAACATTTTTTAGAGCCGTAAAACTAGTCATAGTTATTGTAGCAGAACTACATAAAACATATTAACTGCTAATCTATTTCCCTTTTTAGTTCACGGAAACCAACAGCAGCAATGCGCTGCATGTGCCCTCTTTATGACCCTAATAGGCAGCTTTGGATTGAACTGGCCCCTTTAAGCATGCCAAGAATTAACCATGGAGTGCTCTCAGCAGGTACCGTTCTGTGGCAAATTTTACTTAAACACACGATCAAGTAATGTATAATTTCTGGGTTGTACAGAATAACTCAGCCTTTTTTAAAATTTTATTTTGGTTAATCTTTACTCAAGTATATTTTTCCCATTGATTTCTAGAGAGAGTAGAAGGATGGTGGGGAAATGGGGGGAGTGAAACATGAATGTAAGAGAGACATATCAATTGGTTGTCTCCTGCACACACCCCAACTGGGGCCAGGGATCGAACCTGCAACCGATGTCGATGCCCTTGACCCAGATTTGAACCCTCAACCCTTTGAGCCTTCACTGGTTGATGCTATAAGTGCTGAACCACACCAACCAGGGCTGACAGCCTTTTAAAGAAACAATATTATTATCTCTCTGTGATAACATTTTTAATGTATTCTAATTTTTAAGAATATGGTAAGAAGAGTGTCTTCTGTCAGTCTTTGTTGTCCTCAAATTATAATACATAGCAATTTTTCACACTTTAGTATATTACTTGATGACCTAACTGATAGAAGAGCAATGAGCTGTGTGACTGTACTTGGAACACAGAATTTCTTTGAGCTGTGATAGTCCCATCATCTTTGAAATTCAGTATAGAATCACAATATATAACTGTGTCTAAAATAAGAGTGTAATGTAAAAGCAGGCATTTCATACGAGACTTTAGAAAACATTACTTAACAATGGCATAAAATTATTTTACCACAGAAAGGATGTTTTAGCTGATTGACCTTTACAAGTCTGAAAATAGCTCCATGGTATTCAAAGTTCTTACTCAAGGAAATGATAGAAAAGGTTGTCTTTGCTGCCTTACTCCTGTTGGCCTCCTTTCTCTTAATCTTGGATTTGCCTTTTGGGTTCACCCCACAAGTACCATTTCACTTTATTCTAATTTTTATCAGCAGTCTTTCTGGGATCCTTACTTTATAGTCCCTGCTTGACCACTAACATTACCTTTAAAAAAATTTAAAGCTATATCACAGCACCCTAGCTAGTTGGGCTCAGTGGATAGAGCGTTGGCCTACGAACTGAAGGGTCCCAGGTTCAGTTCTGGCCAGGGGCACATGCTCAGGTTGTGGGCTCAATCCCCAGTTGGGGGCCTGTAGGAGACAGCCAGTCAATGATTCTCTCTCATCATTGATATTTCTATCTCTCTTTCCCTCTTCCTTCCTCTCTGAAATCAATAAATATTTTTTAAAAATCTACGTCACACCATACCATGTTATAGAAATGGCTAAATCTATACTATAGTGTAGAAATGGAATAATATTCTGGTGCCAGGTTAATTGAAATTATTTTCAATAATAAACAGCTGAATGGAGTGGAATAGCCAGCAGGATGTAGGACTGATTTCTCTGTTCTACCTTCTCAGAATTTGCTTCCTTAAATTTTCCTCCCATGATGTATATACATATTTAGAATTTTCTCACATGCATACCTACCACAAATGTTCCTATATCACTAATTTTCAAAAATTTCCTAGAGAGTTTGACATTTCAGAAATTTTAAACCATGAGGAGAGGAATTGTGTCCAGTTGTATAAACTGAGGTTGTAAAATGATTGAGTAGTTCCTATTTGCCCAGGCTCTTATGCATTTCTTCTTTTCTTGCATTTTTTAATTGACTGACTTTTTTGGTCATTTATTCTTTCCCTCTATACTAATTTAGAAGTTATATTCTTTGTGTATATTTCTTTGAAGATATTCTTAGAAATCAGAGCCTATTATCAAAACCTAAAGTTAGCCAGTACGTTTATATTTTACTAGAGGCCCAGTGCACAAAATTCATGCACAGGTAGTGTCCCTAGGCCTAGCTGATGATCAGGGCCCATCTGTGCGGCCACCAGTGGGGCAATCAGGGGGCCCCTGCTGGCGCTTGCCTTGGCTGGCCTGGGGCCTGCAGGCTGGGGCAGCTCTTGCATTGAGCATCTGCCCCCTGGTGGTCAGTGCTCATCATAGCGAATGGTTGTTCCACCATTCAGTTGATTTGCATATTAGGCTTTTATTATATAGGAAGGATTTTTCATGTTTTCCAATTTAGTGGTCATTTATAAATATAATATTTGCGTATGTACATTTGCGTATGTACATTTGCGTATGTTTCATTAATCTATGTTTTACATATGTATCTATAGGTAGATCATGTAAACTAACCCACATGTTTACCACTTTGTTTTTCCTTCCTTGTGCCTCAGACCTTCCATCTAGGATCATTTTCCTTCTCTTTAAAGTTCATCCATTTGAATTTTCTTCAGTGTGGTTCTGTTGGTAGCAAACTTCAGATTTGTCTGAAAATATCATTACTTTGCCTTCATTTTTTAAAGGATATTTTTGCTAGATATAGAATTTAAGGTTGATATTTACTATTTTTCAGAACATTGAAGATATCTTTCTACTAACTTCTGGATGCTATTGTTAAGTTGTCAGCCTAAATATCTATCTTTTCTCAGGATTGTATTTAAAATATTTTTCCCTTAGTTTTCTGCCATTTCATTACAGTGTGCTTATATGCACATTTTATTTGACATGTTACCATATTTGGGAATCGTTGGGCATCTTCACTCTGTGGCTCAGCCTTTTGAATCTGGATCTTATTCATTATGTCTTCAAAATATTGCCTCTGCTCTGTTCTCCTTCCTCCCTTTGATTTTGGAAGTCAGATTAAGCATGGCTAGACATTTTTACTCCATCCTCTAACTCCTACCAATGCTTTGTTTTTTATGTTTTTGCCACACTGTATTGCTTTATTTCTTTGTACTTATCTCCCATTTAATGAATTATCTCTTTATGATGGATCTGCCATTAAAACCAACTATTAAACTTTTAATTTTATCTGTTTTTTATTTTTTATTTCTAGAAATTCTCTTTAAATTTTTTTCAAATCTGCTAGTCACTACTATAGTCTCATTTCCAAAGAGTTATCTTCAAATTTGTCATTATTTCTTAAACATAGTAAGCATTGTTGTTTAAGTCTTTTGATTATTTCAATATTTGAATTCTTTGCAAGACTTCCTCCTGTTGTCTGCTTCGTAGAATCTAGTTTCTTTGTATACCTGACTACAGTATTAATTTGGAATTACTATTAATCAAATTCAAATTTTGAGATTTCCTGGATAGGCAAGAAGATTTAAATCTGGTCTCTAGTTCTGGTTGGACTTCATCCTGAGAGTTAAAACTTCAGAGAGTCACATTTGCTGTGGGCCTGTGGGTTAAATTTGTCTTTTTCATCCCCTCAAAGCCATTAAAAGAAAGATTGAGTAGTTTCCCAGAATAGATGAACTGAGATAACCCAGAGCTGCTTGGTGGTTTGGTGGGTGGTGTCTTCCTGTTATGCTGTAGGGTAGAGGGAATCCATTCAAACATACTGAGTGAAGTAAAATGGTCTGTGACTCAGACTTCTTCTCTCACCAAGGAAGGAATGGAATCTGATAAAGATCTCAAATCTGTTGTTATCAGAGAAGGTTTCTCCACATTTTCTCTCTACAGCTGTGGCATTTATATTCAGCTGAAGGTGGGTTTTGAAGATTTGTTTCAACTTTCTTATATATCTCCTTTGATTTTTGCAGAAGGATTTTTGTTTGTATTTGGGGGCCAAGATGAAAATAAGCAGACCCTGAGCTCAGGAGAAAAGTATGACCCAGATGCAAATTCATGGACTGCATTGCCACCAATGAATGAGGTAAAACATTGCTTTTTTATTTGTTCGGCATGTTTTTTTTTCCCTTTGGCACTTTTGTTTTGTATCTGAGTATAAAAAAAAATGTAGCAACCCTGACAGGCCCCCTTGCCTAAGGCCAGTGCCTGCCCTCCCAGCTCTCCTCTCTGTGCCATCCCCTTTGCTCAGTCTGATCTCACAGTCTCTCAGACCTAGAAATACTCCTGCTTCAGGATCTTTGCCCATGTTCCTTGCTTCTTTTAATGTTTGCCCATATAGCACCTTGTCAGGGCAACCTTCCCTCTGGCCCTTCAGTTCTCCTGTCTCCCCTACCCTACCTTCTTTCTCTTCATACCATGTAACACCTTCTCACGTACTGCAAAGTTCATGCAAATTCTTTTTGTTTGTTTTTTGTTAATCCTCACTTGAGGATATTTTTCCATTGATTTTTTTTTTTTTTAGAGAGAGTGGAATGGAGAGAGAGGGACAGAGAGAGAAACATCTATGTGAGAGAAACACATTGATTGGTTGCCTCCCACACATGCCCGGACCAGGGCTGGGGCTTGAGCCTGCAACTAAGATGCATGCCCTTGCCCGGAATTGAACCCAGGACCCTTCAGTCTTCAGGCTGATACCCTATCTACCGAGTCAAATCAACTAGAGTGTTCACACAAACTCTTGATGGCAGGGGATTTTGTCTGTATTTGGCTGGCATTCTATCTTCAGTGCTAGAATAGTGCTGGGTGCATAGGGGACGCTAAGAAAATATTGACGAATGTGAAATGCCTCCAGCTTCTGTCATTGCCCATAGTCTCAGCACACACCTGTTTCCCACACTGCTTCTCTGCTGCCGGCAGTCCTGTTACTGTGGTTCTTGTCTTTCACACATCAACTTGGAGACACTTGCACAAAGAATCTCACTGAACCAGAAATTAATGTTTGTTTGTTTTTTCTTTTTTGTGAGCTATTGTGAGTAAAAAGTACTGATTCTGACCGAGAAGTTACCATGCAGGTAATTCCCTTGTTTTGAGAAATTCCTAGGCTTGAGTTCTCTGTCTATTGTGGTAGAGGGAGCTGCTAGGGAAAGCAGAAGTATTTGAGAGAGGGGTTTTTGAGCACGGACTTCTTTGCTGGAACATATCTGTAATTTTTATTAAATCCATAATACTGGCTTTCAGTATGACAGCCTTTTGTATACAAAGATCTTTGATGTCTCTTCAGGCAAGACATAACTTTGGAATTGTGGAGATCGATGGAATGCTCTACATTTTAGGAGGAGAGGATGGTGAAAAAGAGCTAATTTCCATGGAGTGTTATGATATTTATTCTAAAACCTGGACAAAGCAACCTGATTTGACCATGGTTAGAAAGGTGAGAACCATTTCTTGTGTTTACAAACTGGATTTTATAGTGGATTTTTAAAAATTTCTACGTAAGTCTTTTAATACAATTGATAGTGTTAAAAGAATTAATGTTACAGGATTCTGCCTCTATTGGTAGCTTCCTTTTGTTACCATCAGCCATACTACACCAAGGTGGGAAAAGGAGGGTGTGTGAGCATTTATCCTAACAGTGGCTGTGTGGCACTGCTGTGTCCAAGGCCTGTACTTGATAAATGCCTTGTTAGTGCACTAACTTAGGAAGCAAGCACATCTTCTAAACCTATTTTCTTAATCATCATGCAGGACTAGGGAGAAACATTAATTTTGAGGGAAAGAACTACAGTTGCTCACTGGGTAGAATAAAAAGACAAATGGTCACATTGGCTCTGTAGAGCATCTGTCTTTATTTATACTCTTTGGGGTAGCAGTGAGTTCATCATCAAACCAGGGTTTTGTCCAGTGCTGTAGGTATGTACACCTTAGATACTGCCATATACTCATAATACGTTCTCTCACTGACTGTGCCCTTTCAGCTAAATTATTTGGCAGGAATTGAGTGACATCTTGCTCCATAGAATCTGAATCTTGTAATTTTTAACAGTGATGAAAAGATAGAGACTGGAAACTTCCCTGAATAAGAGGGTTATTAATTATTTTAGTGAAATAGTACTAGATGAAGTTAATTTTTTTCTGAGGATTAATAATATGTGCAGTACCTTGCTCTTCTTTTCATTTTCAAATCATTCGTAATATTGGAAAACACCATGGTTTTACTGTTAGAAGTCTTACAGTGCTCTTAGGTAAGTGAATATTTATCTAACTTTAATGATAAATGTTGCCTCCCCACTGTTGCTTTCTTATTTCAGATTGGCTGCTATGCAGCTATGAAAAAGAAAATCTATGCCATGGGTGGAGGGTCATATGGAAAACTGTTTGAATCTGTGGAATGTTATGACCCAAGGACCCAGCAATGGACTGCTATATGTCCGCTGAAGGAGAGAAGGTGAGAGAATGCGCATGTGGACTTCCCCCTGAACCTGGCTTCTGCTCTTCCTTTCGTTTAAATGAACCTTTTATTTGACTTGGCATTTAGTTTATATAAAATTAAATGAATAATCCATTTCCTGAAAAAAGGAAGAACTGCGTATTCACCAAACACTGGCTATTGCAGAGCTAAAACAAGCAGAAGAGGAAGTAGGGAATTGGGCCATGAGTTGTAAATCAGATGCCTAATCAGCGCTGTGTGGCCTTTCAGATTTGGAGCTGTAGCCTGTGGAGTCGCCATGGAACTGTATGTGTTTGGGGGAGTCAGAAGTCGCGAGGACATCCAGGGTAGTGAGATGGTAACTTGCAAGTCTGAATTCTACCATGATGAGTTTAAAAGGTAAGTATGAATGGTTTCACGTAGCTTCTGCGATTTTTTTTTTCTTTCAAAGTCATATTTTAGCTCTATTTCGTTTTGTTTTCAAGTTACTTCATGGAATTGTTATTGGTGGGGTGTCCTCTATGTCTCCACCTGTTGCTGATGGAAGTGGGCTTCTTGACATCACATTCTTTTCTCATGGCAAAGATTCATTTGGGCAGGAAATTAATATACTACTTCATACCTTCGACAGTCAGCCCTCATAGTAGTAGTATGTTAAGGAAGAGAAATCTAGAAAAGTCTGAAATTTTGCCTCCCCAGCCCCACCATAGTAAACATCCTCTAAATTGCTCTCACACTTTGTCTAATAAATTCTCCTTAGATAGTTTACCCCTGTAATTGAAGGTGGGGGAAAAGGCTATGCAAATACCCTAAATTTAAAATACATTAAGTTAGGTAGTATTTTTACATCTTACTAAATGATGTCATAAGAAGGAATTTTCTGAGGCTTGCATAGGAGAATGAGAGATACTTATTTTCATGGAATTAAACCCCTGAGTTTCCAAGGTCTCATTTCCCTTTGTCCCACCAGGAAAAAATCCAGCTGTATCTTAGCAGAGTTAGGATTAAAGCCACAGCCCAGAGCCTTCGTTCCATATTTGCACAGTCCAGCATTAGGCTAAGTTAGCTTGTGTTTCCATCTGCAGTCCATTGTGTGTGGGGTCTGCATGGCCTGGGACTTCTAGGATACCTGGCTATGGAGAGATCATGGGCAAGTGCAAAGAAGCAGGAGCAAAGAGAGAGAATTCCTTTGTCTTGCGATTTTGTACTCCCAAATTTTCATGGGCTTACTTTGGCTCTACCCAAAGCCAATGATCTTTGTTCCCAGGTTAGAATAAGTATTTTCCTTATGTCACCCCATGCATCCATGACTCTACATGCATCCATCTTCCCCTATGTTGAACCCCTTCCCAGGGTAAAGTTGCAGCTTCCTGGTGAAGCTGCCAGATAGCCATGATTATCATGTCTGGCCTTCCCTTTGCTCCTTTCCTATTAGTAAGTAGCTGATTACAACATTAACAGAATTATCTCATCAATTTAAGATCTATGTCTAATGCATACTAGATATTGAACTCCTTAACTTAGCATATTAGGCCTTTTGTGATACAACCTTTGGCTCCTTTTTCTGCTACTGTTCAACCCAGTACATTGTCCCCCAAACATGTCATGATTATCTCAGTTCTGTGCTTTTATACTATCCTTTTGCCTAAAATTTCCCTTCCCACATTTATCCAGTTAATTTGGCCTCTTCCAAAACTCTACTTATTGATCACTCTCTAGAGGTCTGATTGGGTTCCTCAGTCTGTGATTTCATAACACTCTGTACATGTCTTTCTCTTGGATTGTAATTGTTCATCCTAAGCTCCATCAGGGCATGGTCCAGCCATGCCAACTTTAAATCCTAGCTTCAGCTTTGCAACTGGCCTGTATTAGACACTCAGCAAATTGCTGATTAACGGAGTGAAGTATTGGGTCAGAGACTGCCTCTGACAGGCTGCATAAATGTCTTGTGGAAGAGGTAGCATTCTTCCCAACCTCCCCCTCTTCCCTTCTCTCACAGGGTTTTTGTTTTCGTGGTATTTTTTGTTGTTATAACCACTAAAGAGTATTCTTATTGCAGTAATATGTTCAAATCCTGCAGGAAGCTGCCATGCCTAAAATTAATCTTGTGATAGTGTTTCGGTCATATTACCAGAAGGGGGTGCCATAATATAATGTTTAATTTCATATTTTTTTAAAAAGAATTTTTATTGATTTCTAGAGAGAGAATGGAAAGAGAGAGAAACATCAACATAATAACGAAACAATGATGGGCTCCCCCTTACCCCCTACCAGGGATTGAGCCCGCAACCCAGGCATGTGCCCTGACCGGGAATCAAGCTGACAAACTTTTGGTGCAGGGGATATTGCTCAACCAACTGAGCCACACCAGCCAGGGCTCATAATTTTAGATTAGGGCAAGCAGTGAGCACTTACCAAGATTTTAGTAAGATGTAAAAATATTACCTAACTTAATGTATTTTAAATTTAGCGTATTTGCATAGCCTTTCCCCCCCTTCAATTACAGGGGTAAACTATCTAAGGAGAATTTATTAGACAAAGTGTGAGAGCAATTTAGAGGATGTTTACTATGGTGGGGCTGGGGAGGCAAAATTTCAGACTTTTCTAGATTTCCCTTCCTTAATATACTACTACTATGAGGGCTGACTGTCGAAGGTATGAAGTAGTATATTAATTTCCTGCCCAAATGAATCTTTTTAAAAATATATATTTTATTGATTTTTTACAGAGAAGAAGGGAGAGGGATAGAGAGTTAGAAACATTGATCAGCTGCCTCCTGCACACCCCCTACTGGAGATATGCCCACAACCAAGGTACATGCCCTTGACCGAAATCAAACCTGGGACCCTTCAGTCCTTAGGTCGACGCTCTATCCACTGAGCCATACCGGTTAGGGCACCCCAAATGAATCTTGAGACAGTCTGCCCAGTTTCATTAACAAGCAGTGGTCAGTGTGTTTGGTTTCTGATAAAGTATTGTTACAAGCTTTTTTTTTTAAATAATGGCTGAATTACTGTTTAGATAGTACGAGCTAGAGAGCTATAATAATCAAGGTTGAAATAATCAAGGTTATGATTTTACCATTTTCTGTCGCTGTTTTGAGTATATAGGACTTAAATCAGGCTGCAAAGTTTCTCAGTCTGCCCTTTATATTTCTATCAGGTTTCATATTTATAGTTAAGCTTTAAATGTCAGTGTATTGCTTTCAGCTCATAATGGTTAAACATAAGAGAATTGTTCCTTTCTTACTATTTAAAAGCACTTCCAGCCCTGACCAGTTTGGCTCAGTGGACAGAGCATTGGCCTGCGGACTGAAAGGTCCCAGGTTCAATTCTGGTCAAGGGCATGTACCTTGGTTGCGGGCACATCCCTAGTGGGAGGTGTGCAGGAGGCAGCTGATCGATGTTTCTTTCTTATCGATGTGTCTAACTCTCTATCCCTCTCCCTTCCTCTCTGTAAAAAATCAATAAAATATATATATATTTTAAAAGCACTTCCAAATAAAATGCATGTATCTTTAGTTTTCTTATTTCTAAGCTCTTCAGTGTTAGTTCATAAATATAATGAAGACAGCTGAATTTCTCCTGTTGATATAGCATACAGTTCACCCTTGAACAACATGGGTTTGAACTGTGTGGGTCCATTTAAATGCAGATTTTTCCAATAACACATACAATAATATAAATGATTTCTCTTCCTTATGATTTTCTTAATCTTTTTTCTCTGGTTTATTGTTAGAATACAGTTTACTGTTAGAATGTGTGTTAAATGACGGTTTATGTTATCAGTAAGGCTTCTGGTCAACAGTAGGCTATTAGTAGTTAAGTTCTGGGGGAGACAGAAGTTATACACAGATTTTCATCCACAGGGGATGGTGTAGGAGTCAGTTTATATAGAACTCTTACTTACTTAGATGACACTAAACACATTTGTACCACTAAGCACTATCTATTCATTCATGCAACTCATTTAATCTTCTCAACAACCCTCCTTTTATTACTTATGAGGAAACCAAAACACAGAGGTTAGGCATGTGCCCAAAGACACATGGACAGCAAGTGACAGCGCTTGCATTTGAACTCAGATGTTCTGGCCCCAAGCGAGTCAACCTTCTCAGCTCCCATACTGCCTTGCCAAACATAGGCTTTCCCATAAATATCTGTAGAAATAAAATAACATTTTTAATTCCTTAAAAGATCAGGTGTTTCCAAGTATGTTATATTTGCATTCTCTGGAAACTGTTGCCAGATGAACAATCTGTATAAAATCGGATTTATTGTTTTTAGATAATCTCTTGTCTTTCCTGCCTTTGTTCCCTATTTTTAGGTTAAAACTTTCCTGGAAAAATGCCATATCTTATTATTTTCTGTGTTTCTGACTAAAAAACAAACTGAAAGAGAGCAAAGAAATTGCCATAAGTTAAACCTCCTCATAGGAACGACTTTGTCAGAATGACAGTGTCTCTACTCCTGTTCCTTATGCCCCCATTCTTTTATGCCTCCTCCCCGTTGTCCATACTCAAAAAGGTCCTCTTTGATCTCTCCCGTGCCTCACGTCTCATCAGCTGTCAAGTCTTATCTTCTTGTTTAAACTCATATGTTTTACCTTCACCCCACCCTTATTTCTCTGCTCCTACTCCAAGACGTCCTCTTTCCTCTGTGCAGCGTCATTAACCTTCTAACCCGTTTTCCCTAATGCATCTCACCCACTGTGCTTCTGAAAGAGTCATGTCACTTAGTCTGTCGCCTCCTGCTGAAGGTTCTTCCTATTTCCCCATTGCTTACCTTGTCCAGCTAACCATGCTCAGCACCAGGACAGGCCTGCAGTCCCTCCAGCACCCTCTGTTGACAAAGCCTACCACTGCGTTTATCTTTCCCAGGAACCAGCTGACGTTTTCTCCACCGTGTGTTTTCATTCCAGTGGCTTCTGCTTCTGTCTATATTGTTCCTTTCCTTTTACTTAGAGTTTATTGTGCTCCTCCTTTCCTAGCTTCTTCAGGTAGAGTTTTTAATTTTTTTTATTTCTCTGTTGAAACCTCCTGTGTTTCATCATAAGCACATTTTCCTTCCCTTACTGAGCAGAGTCATGGTAGCTGCGTTCAAGTCCCTGCCTGATAGATAATCTCAACATCTGAGTCATTGCAGAGTTGGCATCTGTTGATTATTTATTCCCTTGAGAATGGGTTATTTTTCTGGCTCTTCTTTTGTTGAGTAATTTTGGATTGCATCCTGGACGCTGTGAACTGAACGTTGTCGAGGCCCTGAGGACTCTTATATTGCTTTAGAGTGCTGTTGTGAGATCTTCAGCAGCAGGCAGTGGACTTGGTTAGACTCAGACTGCAGGCTGTCACATCCGTAGAGGGTGGCTGCTCACAGTCTATCCTTCAAGCCTTAGTTACAAGCATTCATGGCTCTGGGGTCAAAGACTTGAGAATTGAGTGCCCATAACTTTAGGGGTTCTTCTCTATCTCTCCTCTTTCTGAGACACCCCCCCACACACACACACACACAAACACTTTAGTGATTCTGGTTGCTCTGTCTACCCTGATTCCAATGGCCAGAAAGATGGCAGGGTTTTCTCTCAGGGTTTCAGCTGCCCCAAGCCACTGCCCTCGGTAAAGCTACCAAATTCTCACATGGGAATACTCCATGTGAGATACGTGTTCAGTTTTCAGCATCCTCCCCAAATCTGCCTGCTTTTGCTCACACTCCAGGCCTCAGGCTGTTGTTTGTTATATTTTGTCCAGAGCCTGTAGCTGTTCCTTGCAGAAGGATCAGCTTGTTAAGAGTTCCTTCCTGACTGGCCGGTGCCAGCGTGGCTCAGTGGTTGAGCATGGACCTATGAACCAGGAGGTCACGGTTCAATTCCTGATCAGGGCACATGCCCGGTTTGCAGGCTCAGTCCCCAGTGTGGGGCATGCAGGAAGCAGCCAATGAATGATTCTCTCTCATCGATGTTTCTGTCTGTCTCTCCCTCTCCCTTTCTCTCTGAAATAAATAAAAATATGTTTATATTTAAAAAAAGTTCCTTCCTCCCTAAAAGCAGAAACCTCACTAAAGCTTCCTCTTTTCTTCCTTTTTTTTTTTTTTTTGTTGTTGTTGTTAATCTTCACCTGAGGGTATTTTTTCCTTTGATTTTTAGAGAGAGTAGAAGGGAAGGAGGGAGGGAGGGAGGGAAGGAGAGAGAGAGAGAAGAAAAAAATTGATGTGAGAAAGACACATCAATTGGTTGCCTCCCACTTGCACCCTGACTGGGGTGAGGATCAAACCTGTAACCCAGGTATGTGCTCTTGACTGGGAATTGAACCTGAGATGCTTCTTTCGGTGCATGGGCTGACGCTCTAACCACGGAACCACACCAGCCAGGATTCCCTCTTTCCTTCTCTCTCCTGAGTTGATTTCCCCTTCTTCCAATGCCCCCCCCCCTTCCTTCTCTCCTTTCCTTCACTATTTTCCCTCCTGCTCTCCTCTCTCTGAAGCTTGCTGCTGTTGAGCCCTGCTGTATTTTGAAGTGTTGTTCTCAGGGAGCATTCTTAATCCTGAGTTACCAGAAGACTCATCATTATAGCCTCCATGTCCTAAGAAGCCTGTGTTTAAAAACCTTGTAACTAAAGGTGTAACAGTGCATTGGCCATTATAAAAACCTACTGCCACTTAATGATGCCTGCTATGCACTAGACACTGCATAGTGCTTTATGTTGACAGTTTCCTTTCATCCTCACAACAGTCACTGGAGGTTGGTGATGATGTCTGGTATCCCTAACTTTACAGATGACAGAACAAGACTGGGTTAGCTAATTTGTCCCAGGTCAACGAGGTGTTAGGTGGTAGAAAAAGAAATGGAAAACCGTATGCCCTTATATCTGTTTTATAAGCAGCAGCAAGTACGTGCTCCAGTTTTCATGTTAGTTTTAGTTAATTTGAAGCCTCAGCACTATATAAAATAGATCATGACTTTTCTGAAACCCAGGAAGTCTGAATTATAGATCTGTTTTGGTACATCATCCACATAGACCAGTTTCTTCAGCATTACTTATTCCAGAGAAGGATTATGTTAAGTTCTCAACTCTGTAAAATTACTCCAAAACATTGTATCCTGATGTGCTTTTTCTGCAGATAATGTCATCATAATTTCTTAATTTAGAAGTGATCATTGAGCTGCTAAGCACACATGGTCTTTTAATGGGTTTATTCAGAAAAGTTGTGTGTGAGTCTCCTCTGGGATTGGCCCTGAGGTGCGTTTCAGCTGCTGACAAGGCATAGGGATTTTCTTCAGCTTGTTTGATTCAGAGCCAGGGAAAAAATTAAATGTCGGAGTTTAGATATTTATGTTTAGCCCTGAAGACAAAATATGTGAATAAGCCAGTTAGTTATTGTAGTTTGACATTTCCAAACTTTTTCTTTCAAAGGCCTATTCAGGTCCCTGTTTTCCCTTTTCAGTGAAAGCTTTTAGATTTTAGATTTTTCATTTTTCCTATTAATTAGAGGCATTTTAGAGTTGGGCCAAACTGTTCCCAGTCTTAGCCAACTATTGGATACTAGTCAACATTCAGGTGTTAGATGATTCACTGGTAGATGAAGTATTTAGAAATACGGCGGCTGTTATTAGCTTTGCTTCTGACTTGTATAGGATCTTAGACAAATCATTTTGCTTTTATGTTTCTTGAAATTCAAAATTATGGAAGTTACTTTTTTTTTAATCATTTTTTTATTGCTTATAGTATTACAACAAGTGTTAGATAGGTCTCCATTTAATAACAATCTGGGAATAGTATTCATTGAAATAAAGGTGCTGTTTGCAGTGAGATAGTTTTGCATTTTTATTTAGCATCGAGATGCTCTCAACTACACCTCTGGTTTATTAGACACATCATAGAGAGAGATAGCAGGAGCAATGCCCGTGCATCTGTATGCTCCAGCAGTGGGTGTCGGCCTGGACTTCAGTAGTCCTCAATGGTTTAGAGACATTCCCAAGGTCTGACTAATATCTACTATGACCAGGTTGTGCCTTTATCTATAAAAGGGAAATTGGTTAGATTACCATGAGTGAGCATCATTCAGTAGTCTAGTTTTATGTGTGTATGTGTGTGTGTTTAAGCAAAAAACAAACAAACAAAAACACCCAAACTTTTATTTTGGAATAATTTAAGACTTGTAGAAAAATTGCAAAAATAGAGTTCCCATAAGCTGCTCACCCATCTTTTTCTTACGTTAACATCTTACATAAATACGGTTCAGATATAAAAACCAGGGTATTAACATTGGTATAATATTATTAAATGAACTACAGACTTTCTTTGAATTTAACCAACTTGTCTACTGCTGTCTTTTTCCCTCTGCTCCAGAATCCAGCTCAGGGTCTGACAATACACTTGGTTGTTGCATTTCTTTAGTCTCCTTTCATGTGTGATGGTTCCCCAGTCTTCCTGGTCTTTCACGATACTCTTGAAGATTATTGGTCAGATTTTTAAAGGATATCTCTTAATTTGGGTTTGTCTAATGATATCTTGTGATTTGGCTGTGCTTAGGCATTTGGGGGCAGTAATTCCACAGTAGTGGTGCCGTGTCCTTCTCTGCACCACGTCAGGTAGAACATGATGTCAATATATGTCGTGTTATTGCATGGCTGGTGTGACTCACAGTTGAGCATCCACCAGGAACCAGGAGGTCTTGTTTCGATTCCTAGTCAGGGCAATGTCCGGGTTGTGGACTTGATCCCCAGTAAGGGGCATGCGGGAGGCAGCTTTATCAATGATTCTCTCTCATCACTAATGTTTCTATCTCTCTCTCCCTCACCCTGCCTCTCCGAAATCAATAAAAAAAATTTTTTTTAATATGTTGTATTACTGTGATGCTAACATTGATTATCTGGTTAAAATGGTGTCTGTTGGGTTTCTCCACTAAGAAGTTGCTATTTTTCCCTTTGTAATTAATAAATATCTTGGAAGAGAGAATTTATGAATATGCATGCATTGTTTTTCCTCAAACTCTCAACACTAATTTAGCACCCCTCAGTGGACTGACTTGCAATAGTTATTCTTGTGGTGTTTGCCTATGGTGATTTTTCTATTACTCTCATTTTGTCTGCATGTATTAGCTGGAATTCCCTAAAGTCGACCTGTCCCTTCTCCCTATTTTTTAACGTATTCAATTATTTATATCAGTATAGACACATTGGTGTTTATTTTATTCTGAGTTATAAATCTGATACAAGCCTTATTTGGTTGCGCAGTTTGTTCCAGCTCTGGCCATTGGGAATTGGCCCCGGGTCCCTCTGACACACCCCATCCTTACTTAAGCACTTCCTCTCTGCCAGCACAGGATGCTCCAGGCTCATCTTGTATTTTCTGTCTCAGCTGTGGAACCAACCACTTCTTCAGGGAGCCCCAAATCCTTTTAGTGGTTTTTAAATTGATTTTCAACAGAAGTGCCAAGGCCATTTAGAGAGGAAAGAAACATCTTTTCAGCAAATGATGCTGGAACAACTAGATACATATACAAAAAAGAAAAAGAACCATGCCTCTTTCTTACCTCATACCATACACAAAAGATTGACTTGAAATGTATCATAAGACCTAAATGTAAAAGTTGGCACCATGACATTTCCAGAAAAGAGCACAGAGGAAGATATTTGCAGCCTTGGAATAGGCAGAGATTTCCTAGAAGGACACAGAATTATAACAGAAAAAAAGGATGAACTGAAATGCATCAAAATGGAAACTTCTGTTCTTCAAAAGGCTCCATTGAGAAAATGACGACAGTCTACATGCTGAGAAAAATTTTTGTGATATACGTATCTAACAAAGGACTTGTGTCCACAAACATAAAGAATATTAAAGTCAATAGGAGATAGAAAACCCAATTTTAGCATATCTTTGAGCAGACATTTCACAAAAGAAGATACAAAATGGCCATTAAACACATGCAGAGACGTTCAACGTCATTAGTCTAAGAGCAGCGCTTACCATTGATACAGATAAAATGACAAAGACTGGTGGTAATGCCAAGCAGACGACTTCTTACACATTGCTAACTGGAATGCAAAGTGGCGCAACACACTGGAAAATAGGCATTATTTTTATCAAGTGAAATACACCTTTAACCATATAACCAGTCAAGTTTATAACCTAGGCTCACAAAAAAAGATTTGCACTCTTACTGTCCAAAATGGCATTATTGCAATAATCAAAATTAGACACTACCCAACTGAGCATTAGCAGGCGAATGTATAAACACATGCTGGCATGTCCATATAATGGAATACTGCTGGGAAATGAAAATAAATTATTAATGCAGGTGACACATGAGTGAATCTCAGAAACGTGTCGAGCAAAAGGAGCAGATTGAAAAGTGCATATTCTTCGTGATTCAACATATATGACATTCTAGGACAGGCAAACCAATATCTAGAGTGACAAAAACAAGTCGCTGGTGTCCTGCCAGGTGGCTAGGTTGGTGGAGTGTTGTCCCACACACCAAAAAAACTCAGGTTTGATTCCCAATCAGGGCACGTACCCCGGTTGCAGGTTCATTCGCCGGTCAGGTGCGTATGGGAGGCACCTGATCGTTGTTTCTCTTTCTCTCCCTCTCCTTTCCTCTCTCTCTCTAAGATCAATAAAAGCATATCCTCAGGTGAGGATTAAAAATAAAGAAGTAAAATAAAATAAGAAAGCAAATCAGTGGTGGAGTGTAGGGTTGAGATTTACTGGTGTGATGCCTTGTACTGTTGGAGGCTCACCAAGCTTTATTGTCGCTGGAGTCTTCCTAGATGTCTGGTCATCCTTGGATTTCCTTAATTTTGTCCTTCTGTTTGTTTTCAGATGGATCTATCTTAATGACCAGAACTTATGCATCCCCGCCAGTTCCTCTTTTGTTTATGGAGCTGTACCCATAGGAGCCAGTATTTATGTTATCGGAGATCTTGACACAGGTAAGAACGTTAACGGTGATTTTTGTCAGGACTGTTTCCTAGTGATTCTGGGGCATGTTCTCTCATCGCTGCTTATTCTGTGATTTAGGTACGAATTACGACTACGTACGTGAGTTTAAAAGGAGCACAGGAACCTGGCACCACACTAAGCCACTCCTTCCATCTGACCTCCGCCGCACTGGGTGTGCAGCCTTACGTATTGCAAATTGCAAGCTTTTCCGCCTGCAGCTTCAGCAAGGCTTATTCCGTATCCGTGTTCATTCACCCTGAAGAGGAAGCAGAGCCACAGCAGAGCTCCTGACCAAGCACCGTAAGGTGGCTCTATGCGAGGGGGACAGAGATGGCAGCCAAACCTTGCTCTGCGTGCTGGGCTTTGTGTGGTAACTCTGGTGGTTTTATAATGCTTAGACGCTTGAGCTTCAGCTCTTGTTTGAGAGAACATGTAACTGTTGAAAAACTGCCTGGGAGGAATTAGTTCCTCCAGCTAGATGTGTCTATAGACAAATGGAGGCTAGTCAGTGTCAAAAGGAAGAGGGAGGTGAGAATTGGCATAATGGAAAATACTAAAGTTAAAATACTAAGGTGCATTTTCCCTGAGGGAACTCGTATCTGACTGCTGTGTACCTGGCTTTGGTAAACAAACAAACAAAAATCCGTATATGCAAATCAACATACCCAAACATACCAAGACTGCTTTCTTCTGCACTTGGAAGGAAATATTATGCCTAACCCTGCCCAACAAATTAAGGATTGTGCCTAAAATGTTAGATTGTACTGTATGCCAGCTAGTCTCCATTTACTATTAGTATTCTGTGCTGAGAATATTTTTTAAACTATATTATGATGAATTGAAACTAAGATAAAATTTGTTTGGTGACATTCTATCTTAGTAATGTAAAGACTCAATAAATGAATGAGTCAAGTGGCAGCCCTCATGTGACTTTAAAGGAAGTTGCTGAAATCTGTGTTAATTTAGATGAAGGTACGTCATACTTTCTGGGGTGGTGCTGGTGGCGTTGGGAAGGCTCTCAGCAGTGCCACGTCCTTCAGTTCATCAGAACCGTTTTCTAAGTCGGAGGCCATTAGAGAGCAGGAGATTTTATAAAGGAAAGGCCTGAGTCAGACAAATAATAAAGGTCTGCTGTGACTACAAAAACATATGAAAAACTGTCAGGCAAAATATAAAGGGATCAAAACTTTTTTTAAAAATCTGTCTGAAAGCACACACAGTCTTGTTTACTACTCTTTAGGATTTGAAAACTTGTCTTAGAATGCGAACATGTGTTCAGAATCTAGTCTTTGTAGTAGAATTTTCTCAATGCCGTTCACTAGTAAGAGTTTTAGAGAAATTATGATAAAGTTTGGCTGGTAGAATACACTACCTCAACCTAATTTCATTCTGTTCATAGTAGAGCAAATTCATCTTTTCCTCCTCTCCTATCTCTCACTCCCATGCCACTCTACCGACTTCCTATGGGGGGAAAGTGTCATTAGCAGCATTTATCTTTAAAAATATTTTGTTTCTCATTCAAATTACACCACTTTAGTGTGAAATCAGGGACTTCAAAGTGCTTGATTGCTTCATCATTTGCAATATCAGGTTTCTAGTCAATTGAATATAGAATTCTTCATTTTTAATTGTTTTCTACAGCTTTTTTTCTCTCAGAATATGACTGTATGCACAGCATTTTGTCATAAAGATTAATGTATAAATGTTTCTATCCTCTGGTTGTAAATTTAGACCAAGAATTTTTTTTTAGGAAACTGCTATATGGAATGTTTGTATGTTGTTAACATGCATATGAAATGTCGCTTGTGTTTCCCACCATGACAAAAAAAAGAGTGAGAGTTTTTGTTGTTTTTAATACCCTTTAGAAGTCAATGCAATGATATAAAAGTTGCTGAAAGGAGCCTCGCCCGCCCGTGGGGGTTCTAAAGAATGTTGTTGTGACACATTCACTCTCCATTCTGGCAGAGGAGTTGGTAGAAGAAGGTATGAGGTTTTTATATTCTGTGTCAGGGCATGAGGCCAGTTTGCCACACATTTATGTAACAGTCAAACTCATTCTATAAATCAAAGCTGGTCTTTTTTCTTTGTGTTGTGTACCAGTCAGCTGTTGTCCGCACACTTTCCCAAGGATAGTTAGGATATTTATTAATCAAAGCAAGCTCCATGGCCACTGCAAAGAAAGAAAACTTGCTTTTTACCATTAGGTATCAGTTTTAGAAAAGATAAATTGCTGAATATATGAATTTTCTTTGGTAAAATATCTTGTGTAGAACACAACTTTGACATTCGGAAGCTGCAGATGAGGTACATTACAGTGGTAATTGATATCTTATTAAAGCCATGACAATCAGCAGTTCTCTCTTTTTTTAAAATTTCTGAAGTTTAAAATTCTTCCCAGTCTATGCCAGGCCTTTCCAAGGAGACAGTTCATTGTCCGGGCGTGAATGGGTCCCAGATGCAATATTGTCAGTGCCTGCATGACTTGGTCAATTCATTTTATAAAGTATTTTTTTAAATTCAGTTTGATGACACTATTGCTGCAGAAATTAGCGAATGTTTTATAAAATAAACTTGCCACATAATATGGGATGCAACAACTAACAAAAGCTATTAAGTGCCAAACTGTTTTTTACTATATATAAATATAAAAATATTATGTTGGAGTGTAGGGATGTATTTAACTTTATTATGTTCCAAAATTAACCACGACTTTTTTGTAAATTACAGTTATTTCAGTATTGTGAAATAAATTTTAACTTATTTCATGCAGGTTTGTGTTTTAACATTCCACTTATGACTTGAAACATCTTTTCTTGATAAATTTTTGATACTTCTTTTTCCATAAGGCACTTTTACCAGGTGTATGTTGGAATTGGCGGCTAAGGATAGATCTTAAATTTTTAAATATAATATCTTTGGGGGAAGTGCAATTTATTTTCATTATCCCACCAACAGAAGGAAAGTTGTCTCAGGTTAGAATAAGTGAATATTTAAAGGATCTCTCCTATGCTACAGTCTAAAGTAGATTTATTTGTTTCTTTGTTTAATACATCCAAATGCAGATTTTTTTCAAAGATTTTTAAGTGTTTAATTTACAGTGAAGTTTTGTGTGTTTTTGTTTTTTGGTTTTTTTTTTGTGATAGTACTTATATCCTGTGAGAGGAAAAGTATGAGAAGAGAGGTGAGAGAGCGAGAGCGAGAGAGAGAGAGAGAGAATGTGTGTATGTGTTACGTGACTTGGTAAGTCTGATTGTGTATGTTTCCTTTGAATTGTAGTCCAGTATATTACTGTCTCCTGGTGCTTCAGATAAATTCTGAGCCTGTGGCCCTTCAGTTTATACTACTGTGTTAACACTCACGTTGAGTGTAAATATTGATATATTTGTAGTTTTACTTGATGTTTGCATTTCTTTTCTTTAGTGGGATTAAAAACAATGTTTGCCAACTAGTAGTTGGTATGCTAAAGATTTGGCCTAAGAAATTTCTAAATCCATTGTGTATTTCATTAATTTGTTATTTCATTGCTGTGAGGAGTTAATAGCTAACAGTAGGCTTTTTTCAAACTATAACAACCAAAAAGGGACATTTGGGTGATGTTGGATAGTGTATTGTCTGTATTGAAATGTTCTATTATATTGCACTACCACTTTAATATGGCACTTTCTTCAGTGGTGTTTTAGAAGTGCCTTTTTAATCATAAGTGTGAGGGGTTCCCTAGGTGATGTACAGGAAATACATTCTTTATGCTGAAATGGAAAAAAATAGGGCTGTCATTGCTATGGCACCTCAGTTACTCATGGCAGTAAGTTAGGTTTTTAGAGAAATATGTTAGCTGCCTTGGTCCATTGGGGTTCCATTTGAAGTGTTCCTACTTCAGCATACCAAACCAGGATCCCAAAATGTTTTTCAGGGACCACTAAAAACACTGCAGTATTACCTTCCAGAATGTTGGCTTTCTTGATTCAAGAGGAGGCCTCCTGTGGTCAGATGAAGACATTTGATTATCTGGGGAGAGAATAAGATGCACTTACATTGCAAATTGCGCGGGTTAAAGAGTGCTGGGAACCCCTCAAAAAGCACCTGGTGGAAGGGAAGGGCGAGGTTGTCCTTGTTCAGTGGCTGCCCCTCGAGCCTCTGAGCCTTGGGGGAGCTGGTGAGGGAGAAGGCTCTGATTAGTCTGCTCTGGGTTTTTCCAATAAGTTAGTGAGCACCTGTTAACAATTCTGCTTGGATTTCTGGGAGGCAGAAGAATAAGGCAGATATAGCACTGCCCTTCCTCTGGATTGTAAAGTCCTGTGAGCAAGGCCCTCCCTGAATCATCTGCGAATCCCAGTGGGTGCACACAGTAGGCAGCCAATACACCTCGGTGGGCGGATATAGTATGATGGGATCAAAGTGATGCTCTTCACCAGATGGAAGAGAACCCTCCGAGAGTGACTTAAAATTTTTCTGGGTCTTAAATGCGAAAGTCTGTGCAGACGGCTGGCCTTATAAAGTGGGAAACTAGTGCAGAATAAAGAATGCAAAGTGCCTGACACGTGACGCACAACTCTATGGTCTCCGCTTGTTCTGCAGGATTTCTGAGACCTCTGCTTGGCACACCTCATATCGCTTATCCTAGTTGCTGTTGAGTTATATTTACTGCTCTTCATATGGGACTCTTTGATCCTGGCATCTGTGTGAAGGAGTGGTGCTCCCCACTGGACGGAGAGCAGGCCAAGGCCCAGTGGGTGCTGCTTCGCTCCACTGCAGAGCAGCAGAGTCCAGGCCTTGGAATTATCATGTCACTCCTCAGCCTCGTAGACTATCGCTCTCTGTTCTAGGCCAACAAGGATTTTTATAAACATATCATAACCATGAAACCCCCAGCCATATTTTTTGCAAGTTGCACTGATATAAGATGAAAGATCTTAGGTGTTATTTCTCAGTTAGCTATAGGAAATTACAGAATTTACTAAAAACAGAAGTAATAAGTGTGTTTGAAAGAGAAGCTCCTTTTGCGTTAAAGAGCTGAATCTTCGTTTATACTTCTCTTTCTTGCCACATGTAATCAATAAGGGAAAAGAAATTGTGTTTTAGAATGTTGAGGAAAGCATTTCACTAGTTCCTTAGTCACCCTGAAGTATTCTTTCTAGCCAGCTCAGAAATTACAGAAATGTGTGGTGCAAAGGTGAGGAATAGCAGCTCACTTGCGCATATTTGAGAGCATGAACTCAGGTGAGAGTTTGTCCTGCCTGTTGGCAGTGAAGTCTCAGTAGTATTGACCTGTAGATTTTTTTTTAAGCCAGCTGACATCTTTTAAAAATATTTGTATTTTTCAGAAGGAACTCTATTATTATTTTCATTTTAAACATACCAACTTTGTCTCATTGCAAAAATCCTCAGGGTGACCTCTGAGGCACTCAGTTATGACTATATTCTTTAAGAAAGCTTGTTCTTTCTTAATTCTGTCATTAAAGTTATCTAAGAGATTGGGTTTTTAAATTCTATCTCTTTTAAATATCTAATAACAAAGTTTTAGATAATCAAATACCTAAAACAATGTTGCAGAATTATCTAGTGAGAAGTGTCTCATGCCTTCTCTCTCTCTCTCTTTTTTTTAAATCCTCACCTGAGGATATGTTTCCATTGATTTTTAGAGAGAGTGGAAGGGAGGAGGAGAGACAGAGAGGGAGAAACATCAATGTGAGAGAGACACATCGATTGGTTGTCTCCCACACACACCCTGATCTACTGGGGCTGGGGATCGAGCCTGCAACCGAGGTATGTGCCCTTAACCCAAATCAAACCTGCAATCCTTCAGTCTGTGGGCTGGTGCTCTACCCAAACTATGAGCCAACCCGGCGAGGGAGCCTTCTCTTTTATTTTGAAATAAAAACAAATCTTTTTAAATTGCCACTCAACTGAAATTTGGGCTAATTATAACTTTTTATATTAATGTCCTCGTGGCCCAACAAAGTTGTAAATTCTTCAATCACTGTGATGTGAATTAGAGAAGGTCCAAGCAGGAGGAAATTGCCAGCCCAGACTTTGGGCCCACACCATGTAGACGGGAAGACATGAGCCAGTCCGTCAGACCCTGGTAATAAACGGCCACGTCAGGTCATTCAGATCCCAAGTCTGTAGGTTCATCTTGCTTTCTGGTTGGTGAATTATATTTATTAGAACTTTATTTTTAGTATTTCAGAACAAATTGTAGGTTTTAAGTACCTTATTTTTATACTTGTTCATTAATTACAAATAAGGTATACCTAAAAACCTTGGGTCATACGTTCTTAAGTTAAACCAGTGAATTTGGTTTAAATGTACTATGTGAAGCTTGCTTTATCATGTTTCCTGTTGAATCGGATGAGAATTACATGCACTTATTCCCTTGTCCTTCGTGTTTATAGGAAAACTCTGTTCTCGGCTACCTCATTATGTGGTGTTGTGCTTGATCCCCTGCCAGTTTAAAAGAATTCAACACATTCTGTACTTTGACAAAAGCCTGGAAGCGAGCAGTCAGCGGCCTTGAGGAACACAATTCTCTAAGGCGAATTTTCCATTTTACTGTTTTTATTTAAATAGGCACTTTTAATCAGGAGGAACAATAATTCTCCTAGAGCTGCTGCAAAGCTATTACTTGAAACTCAACTTGAACTTTAAAGTCTTCAAAAGACTATGTTCCCATAACGTAGAAAAGTAGTATATTTAAACACCACTCTGTGTAAAACGAGAGCTTCGTTTCCATCCTTGTTAGGAGCAGACAGGAAATATGCCTATCTGTAATCTGACCCATTGTTTGGAATTTAGATGCTGGAGGCTACTGCTGTTCATTTTCTCTAAGGTGCTATCATGAGCAGTTTAAGGATCTATTACATTATTTTCATGAATTTGTTTCCCAAGAATCTTAACTTGTAATGAAAATCTAGGCTCATTACTGGATTCTGCTCCTTTAGTTCTGATAATCACTTAAAAGGCGGCTCTGAAAGTGTTTCCCAGGTGCAGGGCCCGGCTGTCCAGACACCATAGAGCTGCATTATACGTACACAGCGGGATCAGGTCTGCTGCCGGGCCAGGAAGGCATCCCCACCTCCTGTGTGTGCCTCCGCCGCCTGTGAGGCTCGCCCGTTCTGTAGGCAGGCCTGCCCTTCAGGAGCTGTTTGTGATGGGAATGGCCCACTATAACCTAGTGCTCAGAAGCGTGATGCCCATTCCTGAGAAACACGGATACTAGGGATGACGTAGGAGGCGAGACCTAAGAACGTAACCGTCCTTACGCGGGAAGGTTTCCTTTTTACACTTGTGCTTTTTGGGGGCTTTTCGCAGGAGTGCTTCTCAGCCAACACCAGGTCAGCACCCGAGGGTCGGCAGCAGTCCCAGACGTGTCCTTAGTGGTTTCCAAGAGAACCCAGGCTCACCCCTCTCCAGCCCCAGGCTTTTTATTGTAATGCTTTTGAGGAAAACATCTGCAAACATTGACATCGTTTCCTGAGCGAACCCAGTGGTTCCGGGCAGGTGCGGACTTGTGGTGCCAGATGCATAGGGTGTGAAGACGCCCCCCACTGGCGGCTGTGTGACTTCAGAGACTTGGTTCCCTACCTGGAAGTGGGATGACAGGCAGGGCTGCTGTGAGGATGAAGTGAAGTGGGAAGGTGAGAACTTGGGCTCCTGGGGCCTGACACACAAATGGCGGTGGCGGTGGTGGTGATGGCCATGGCTGCTGTTGCCACTCATCTCAGCCTCTGATCTGATTCTGTCACTCCTGTGGGGTAGGGCTACCCTGCGCTGTATATACCTGCTTTGGTGCGTCCTTCATTCTCGTGTCTGCTGTCGCGTGACATACGAGTAGCTGTGTATTTGTGTCCAAAGGAGTGTTTACTTTCCAGACCCATGCTACCACTCTCCTACTTCTCCAATATTTAAGGTGATTCTGGGTAGCTGAAACATCCCAAAATATGTGTTTAGACTATTTAGAGTTGTTATGAATAATCCTTGATTCAGAATTTGCCTCATGAAGCCCTCTAATAATACTTAAAGCTTTTTACCAAACCTGAATTTTTCTTTTTTCCCTAAAATATCAAAAATAGTAGATTCTATTGGTCAAATAAACTGGATATTTTCTAGGTCTCTGTCTGAGATCAGTAGACCTAAACTATGCTCTCATAACTTAGATACAGTGCAAAACTTAAAAACAAGCAAACACAATTTGTTACCAGTGTGTGTGTGAGTTTGTGTGTGTGTAGAACTTCTGTACCTTAAAAATAAAAAAAGGATATTTAACAGGGATACAACAGTGAGCTATGTAAGCCTTTTCTCCTTTTACAATAAAACTTTGTTTTCAGTTCAGATTATGGGACTGGTAGATTTATTAGTATGTGACATGCCCAGCTTATCATAATTTCAATAAGACATTTGATAAAATCAGGAGAAAAGGACGTAGAAATAGGGTTGAAAGGGTGGAGAAATGGATCGCATAGCCACACTCAGGCGGTGCTGAGAAGAATGGATCCTTGTCCGTGTGGAATGAGGTACGCTAACAGTGTCCAATTTTAACATTTTTATTACTTGTATAAAAAAATAAAAGGCAGACAAAAATACTGAGAGAGATTAAGTATTAGGTGTTAGGGTCTATAGTGCTCTTTATAGTCTATTAAAATGGCTGAATATAAAGTCTTCTGTCTAGGTTCAGAAAAGATAGTTCCTCATTGAAAAAGAAAGAAAATGGTTAGGTGGGGAGGGGGCAGAGCATTGATAATTTGAATATAAGCCAAACTGTTTTAAAAAAATAACAGCACGTTTGTGTGGGGGCTGGTAGCTAGAAAAGGAAGCCTGTTCTGCTCTTCCATCCACCCACGGGCTGCATTGCTAGGCCCCTGGACCACTACATTTAGCTGCCATTCCAGGCACCACTGTTTGGGAGACCTGAGCAAGTCTGGAGCCCCTACACTTACCCCCAACCCCAAGGATGGCAGCCAGAGTGGTGGGCACTCCGGAAACCGTAACCAGAACCTTTGAAAGCCCAAGGCTCTGGCTGCAGGGAAGTCATTCATATATATATGAATGTGTGTGTGTGTGTGTGTGTGAATATATATATATATATATATATACATTCACACACACACATTTCAGAGAGGAACAAGGAGAGAGAGAGAGAGAGAGAAACATCAATGATGAGAGAATCATTGATCGGCTGCCTCCTACGTGACCCTTACTGGGGGGTCAAGTCCACAACTCGGGCATGTGCCCTGACTGGGAATCAAACCATAACCTCTGGTTCATAGGTCGATGCTCAACCACTGAGCCACGCCAGCCAGGCTGCAGGGAAGTCTTTAGACCGATGGGTGTGCTCTACAATGCCTGGCTCAGACCAGTGGGCAGAAGTTTGTCAGTTTTAGAACTTTCAAATAGAATCGCCTTGTGGTAAAATGGTGCTTTCTATGGTCCTGAATGCTCATCTCTGAGAGTGCTCTCCAGGGGATTCCCGCAGCTACGACTAGGTCAGTGAGAGAGTTCCTGCATTATGGCAGGATATTGGTTACCATTTCCAACACTCCTTGCAAACAGAGATTCTGTAAACAGTAAACAAAGAAAAAAATAATGTTCGTACTTGAACGTTTACATTGTCTTTGAGGAGGAGTCTTGGTTCCTTTAACCAACCCTCTCCCCCCTGTTCTTTCCTCCTCTCCATTCCTCACTACCCACCATTTCACCATCTCTTGACTGTGACCGCTGACCAACAGTTACAGCAGTCTTCAACAGAACTTTCAAAAATATATTTCTAGAGATTTCCCTTAAACCATATTGTCAACTAGAACAGTGATTCTTGCTTTTTCTGTATGTTTTATTTTAAATCTCTTAGCATCTCTGCAGATTTCAGAAGCTGTTAAGTAAAAATTGTATTCTATCCTTTGAGAAGAATTCCCACAGGACGGACCTAGTTTGTCTCTCCCTCTTCTGTGGAGGCACAGTGCCGTCCACTCTCAGCTAAGGAGGGAGGGAGGGCCCGGCACTGTGTGTCTCTCCTGACCCCACGGCCTCGCAAAAGATCTGCCCCAAATCAGAGGGAGCAAGCAGAACCTGGGACACCCCCACCCCACATCCTTGCGAGGGAGCCATCTGTTCTTTTCTTACTCCTATTTTCTCCCAGGTTCCTAAGTTGTCTTCACGTAATAATAGCCTTGGGCTTGAACCCGTGTTGTTTTCTTCCATATCCTGTTGCGGTGACCCCATGATACCGCTAGGTGCACGCTGAGAAACAGACCCTCCCAACAGTTGGCACTCCTTTCTGTGCCAGTGGAGGGGCTTTCAGGGTGAAAGAGGTTATTGTGGTCACGTGAAGGGTCTTCTCTTTACACCCTTTTCTTGGCAATCGCATGCCACCTTGCCCTCCGTCCCTCAGCCCCTACCTCTCTTACCTGATATTTTAACTGCTTGAACTATGTATTCGAAAAAAGGGGTGGGGGAGAATCTTCTAGTTCCCGGGACCATTAGCCTGAAAGTATTTGTTGCAAAGCATTCATTCTTCTGGGAGCCCCGGACCTGGGCTTTATGACTCTCCTGGCTAAAGAGAGCCAGACCTGGGGCCCAGACCCAGCGCACCCCGAGTCTGCAGCAGGTTAGAACCCAGCCCAGATCCTCTCCCACCCGAGGCATCCCCAAATGCATGCGTCAGCTCCTTAGGCAACTGTAGCCTAGGATAGCCTCCCTGGGGCCCAGGCAGTCCCCTTCCTCACCTGCGCAGAGGCCCCCAAGGCTCCTCTCTGGGCAGGAGAAGGGGCTCCAGTGCCACACGTACTACCTCAGCACCGCCCGGGAGGCCTGTGCGGGCCCCACATTGTCCGAGAGGTGGGCCAGCAGCTCTTGGAAACTGGCCTCAACAAGCTCCACCACACGCCTGCAGCCCGACAGAGCAGGACGTCCTGCGGGTGCTGTTCGGCGCCACCGCCACTGGCTTCGTCAGGGCAGAGTGGGGCCAGGGCTTCCTTTTCTTTAGCTCTGGCTGAAAACACCACACTCCAGGTTGCGTAGAGTCAGAAATTAGAATTGTTTACAGCAAGAGAGAGGCCTTTTCCTATTTTTTCAAAAGGAATTTTTGCTTCAGAACAAACTCCAGAAAATGTATTATTACTCTAGCATATGCTCATTGAATTGGACTCTTAGGCTTTGTAAAAATTTTGTAGGCTGTAGTAGTACATGGAGCAGAGGGGTATCATCAGTTTAAAACCTCAGTTCATGTGGGTTCATAGCATCCTCTTCCTACATCAGGGTTTGAGGGGGGGGTAAGATGTCAAAATTCACATTCTACATGAAAACACATCACCCCAATCCATGGGGCAGATGGTCTTATGGTGGGAAATGTGTCAGGTGGCCTTCAGTTGAAAAAGCACAGGCCATTGGGAAACTTGCTTAGTAACCAATCCGTGGTGGTTTCTGCTGACGGGATCTCCTCGTTTTGACTCACCTGTAACACAGCTTTGGTTTGGCTCCTGACCCCTGAACTCCCGCACATCACCAGTGGGGTGGTGATGCTCATCTTGTTTTGAATCATGCCACTTGGGAACCGAGACAGTCACACACAAAATAAGCGTGGCTTTGGCAGAAATGGTGAGCGACCATTGCAGCCAGTCCTGCAGTTTGTATTCGTAGAACTGGGAGTGAACTTAAAAAAGCGCCTCCCTCCTCTCCCCATTGGCTCTTGTCCTCATCAGGAACTACTGCGACGCGCCTCGAGCAGGCTCGCAGCTCCGTCTCCATCGCTGTATGTGCCTGGTGACAGACATGCTTGTATCTGTCTGTGAATGAGACCCGTCCATAGCTTATGTTTTCTAGCACTGATGTCGGCCTTCTGTTCTGAGGGAAGACTATCCAGGGAATTCCTGAAAACAGGGTTGTAAATCCAATCTGACTCTCCCAGACTCAAGGGCGATCTTCACAGTGGGCCCTGGTCCGGCTGAGTGGCCAGGTCCCTTCCTATTGGCTGGTGCCTCTGCAGTACCAGGTGCCAAATATGTGACAGTCACATTTGTTTGTCAAGAACCGGCTTTTAGCACCCTCTTGATTTGTCATTTTGTTGCTTTTAATACCATAAGGAAAATTCTATAAATACCATATAAATAGCCAATTCCCAAAATACCGTATCAACATTCATCCTGTTAAACACAAACGTTTTTTTTTTAATGAACATATCTGTCTCTTCTGACGGGGTACATACAGAATAGCTTTAAGTTTAAATCCTGTAGCTTTTATTATCTAGTAAGATTCCAAGTTGAGAAGTTTACTTAGGCATGTATTCAGATTAGGTTGCATTGTGTGTGATAAGGTATCCTGATCTTCAAAGAAATGCCTGCTACTGAGAAACAGGGATTTGCAATGAGAAATAGATGAGCTAAATGAAAGACATTGTCCAGAGAGTTCAAAATAGTTGAAGTCCCGTGAAGTGGACACTCGCGCAGTTGTACCCCCCTACTTCAGTAGCGCAGTAGAGAAACCGTGCTGATGTGATTCAGTGAAACGTCGTGACTCGGACCTCCCGGGGTCCAGATGTACTTGTTCCGTGGAGTACTTTTCTGCTTTCTTGCTGGTATGAAATTTAGCGAAGCCGAAGTAATTTTGAATTAGTAACCTTTCTTTCTTACAAAGTTGCTTTGTGGTTTATAAGTGATACTGATGCAAAAAGGATGTATTAACTTCCTTCGATGCCTAGCATGTGCTGTGTTTACATGCTTCAGTCTGTCGTGGGGTGACCGTGGGTCGGTCCCTTTTCTGAGCACAGGACTCTGTGCTATGGGACCACGTTGCCATCGTGCTGTTCTCTTGTACTGAGGACCAGTGAAAGTGTTTTATCTTTTTTATGTCGTTTGTATTGACTGGATTTTATAACTGTAAGAAAACAGAGCAGAGTGTTGTATTTTGACCTGAAGTTTGTGTATGGTAAAGTGCTTTTGTTTTATGTATTGGAAGTTCATTAAAACTTGAAATACTTTCTAGAAGGGTGCGGAGCAAAATGGATCATCTTTAAGCTGTTTAATTAACCTAATAAAACAATTTGACAGGGAAGGCATTGTCACTGGCTCTCATTTTTACCGTGGTTCCTGCTAACTCAGCGTTCTCGATACAGCTTAACGTGATTTATGAATGGAATGGTGCCTTTTTTACATCACAACCTAAACAGTTTGGTGTCGGCCCCCTGGATCCTTGGCAGCCACACTCCAGTCATTGCCGGGGTGTCCTCCACCCACATCAGAATCCATCTCCACACTGTCTTCCCACAGAACATTGTCAAATTCCTTTCCTCCAAAGAAAGAAATGTGACTGAAGAGCAGTAGAGACCCTTGATGTCAAGGGTGGAGTTACATGTTGGAGAATTCCGTCCGTGGAAAGTAGAATTCTCTATCATTTCCTCTGGCCACCCTGCCAGACACTGTAACCTGCAAAGAACAGTGGCACCAAAACAGATGTCAGAAGCTGGCCTCCGCTGCAGGCAAGCGGCAAGGAGCTTAGAGTCGCCCAGCGATGTCCAGTTACAGCAGCAAAGCCCCCTGGAACCATTCCCAAATCACAGAAAACTAGAAGAGATGGGATAGTCAGTGTTAATCGTAAGGCAGGGCAAAATACAGTTTTAGAAGTTGGTTTTCATTTCCTTCTACCTTCACAGCAAGGTTGCAAGGTCTCCAAACCTTGTCATCACTGGGAAGTGGGAGGGTTGCTGTGGAACTTCCTTTAAACAAAGTCTTAGCCAGAAACCAACTGGATGTGGAAGGCGTAGTTGGAGCTGTGGGGAGCCTGAAGCTCTGCCCTGAGGTGCCCAGGCCTCTCTCCAGCAGCGCCAAGGAGTCCTGGCTGGACCTGCGAACCCTCAGCGCCTCCCTTTCTTGTCTCTAAAATGAGACTGAATCCCTAGATTTCCTGTCTGGAGGGCAAAGGTCGTGAGTCCTCATTGTATTGAGCCAGCGCTTTGAAAGGGAGGGAAAATCGTCACACACACTAGGCTGGCTCTAACAATATAATGCAACAACAATATAATCAACAACGATAACTGCACAACAACAGAAAGTTAAGTGTTGCCCAGGATGTGGAGAGATTGGAACCCGTGTACATCGCTGGTCGGAATGTAAGATGGTGTAGCCACTGTTGCACCCAGAGGCGGTTCCTCAACAAGCTAAGAGTTACCATGTTCTCCCAGCAGTTGCAATCCTAGATGTGTATACCCAGGAGAAATGAAAACGGACTCAAACACTAGAACACAAACGTTCATAGCAGCCCTGTTCACATTCGCCTAAAGGAGAACCAGCCCTGAAAATGCAGCCCACACCTAGTCCCTCGCTTCATAGTCTGCTTTCTCCGTTTGTGAAACCCCCACTACATCACTCCGCAGCTTAAGAACCATTTGCTGCTGTCTCGCTGTCTTAAGAATGAAACCCAGCCCTTGCACTGTGGCCTCTGAACCTCTGCAAAATGTTTTACCCACCGCTCCAGCTTCATTTCTGTGCCACTGGACACTTCATCCTCCAGCCTCAGAGCCTTCTGTGACCACAGGACATTGGCACGTGCTGTCTCTCTTTGCCTGTCACTCATCCCGGCCACAGCTTCTCATTCTTCATGGTGAAGCGATGGGTGAATGGGTTCACAAAATGTGGTCCATCCATGCAGTGGACTAGGGTTCACTCCTGAAAAAGAAGGAGGCACTGACAAAGGCCACAGCGTGGACGCACCCTGACAGCATGGTGCTAAGTGAAAAGCCAGGCACAAAGGGCCACACAGTGTAGGGTTCCGTGTATATGAAGTGACCAGAACGAGCAAAGCTGCAGAGACAGCGGGCGGGTGGTTGCCAGGGCCAGAGGGGAGGGACACGGGGAGTGACTGCTGATGGGTTTCCTTGGGGATGATGAAGTGATGCTCGCACAACACGGAACATGCCAGATGCCACCGAATCGTACACCCAAAAACGTGTTCTGTGACATTTATCTCCATAAAAAAGGAGGGATAGACAAAGAGAGCAAATAAGAAAAAAGGTCCTCACCCGGGCCCTGGCCCCTGTGGCATGGTTGGAGCATGGAAAGGTTACAGGTTCGATACCCAGTCAGGGCACATACCTGGTTTCAGGTTCAATCCCCAGCCTCGGTCGGGGGTCGGAGCGTGTGTGGGAGGCAACTAATCCGTGTTTCTCACATCGATTGTCCCTCCCTCTCTCCCACCTCCCCCAACCCCCACCACCAAATCAATGAATGTGTCCTCGAGTGAAGATCAGAAAAAAAATCAACACTGGATGCCGCGTGGTTGGGAAGGTGGAGGAAATGGGGAATCCACCTTCGTATCCCAGGTGGTATGCACCTTAGATGGCCCTGGGTGGCGAGATTCAGGCTGACGGGGGGCCCGGGGCCTGGTGTCTGCCAGCAGGTTGCTCTGCGCAGCCACTATGTGTGTGTCAGCCAGTGTTTGAGGGATCTCCACACCATCAGGAAATGGAAAGGAGCCTTTGGAACTACTTTTCTAAGTTACATTTAAGAGGACCCAGCCCACCAGTTCAATGCCAGTCTGCTGAGTTCACAGCCAGCCTCTGCCACCACCTCATTCTTTGGTTAGTTCCTTACCCCTGTACTCAATCTCCTGGGGACAATGGCAGGCCCTCCGGCCACAGGATCATGGTGAGAAATACACGAGCTGCCATGTGGTACCGAGAACCAAGGCTGGCACACGTTAAGGCCTGTGCTGGTCCCTGGGCTTTTGTCTCAGCCCCACCTGCTTGTACATGGGGCTAAGGGGGGCCGTGTTTTGCACACTCTCCCTACTGCCTCATCCAGGCTGCTGCTTCCCCAGGAGCAGTCACTGGGCATGGCAGGGGCCATGGCAGGAAGGCCCGGCCCCCTTGGTGCTGCCCAGGAACCGCAGCCACTCCTAAACTGCAGGGCAAGGCTCCCCGGGCTGGAGGGGGTGCTGAGAGAATTCCCAGCCTGGGGATCTTCCCGTAAGGGGGAGGTATTTTTATCCAGCAGGATATACTTATCAGCTACAGCCAGGAAAGGGGAAACTGACAAACAATTCCAGGCCGGCCAGCTCCTCCAGCCGCTGTCGCTGCTGATTCCCCGAGGCAGATGGGGGGCTGGGGGGAGGAGGGACGGGGTGTTAGCTGTCTTGCCTCCCATCCTAACATTTAACATCCCAGGCTCCAAGCTGGGTCCTCTGCTGCTAATTGTCATCCCCACAGCATGCCTGCGAGGTCATTATGATCCTCACTTAACAGATGAGGAAAGCACAAGCCACTAAGTCACTGGCTCCAGCTTCTCATCCTTCAGGGTGAAGCATCAATGGCACCTGGTTCCAGGGGACTCCTCTGTTCTCCCCAAATCTGTATTTGAAGGGCTGGGAATGCTGAAAAGGGCTGAGGTTCCAAAGGGATGAAGAGCTTAGGGAATCAACTGCTGATTCTCTGCAAATGCAAGTAACATGCAATGTGAGTAACCGAACATGAGCTCTGTTCAGGTCATCTTGCACTTTTTCGCTCTCCAAGGAGGCCCAGGTAGGAGAGATGGTTCACTTCTCTGAGGGCTGCTGTCAGAACAATAGCTGAAGCATCAGGCCTAGATAGCAACGGACACTCAGCCTCCGGGTTAGGAATCAGTATGGAGAGGCGGAACGGTGACACACTGGGGACTGACACCCGTCCGGCGGAGGCAGCACATATTCTGTGGGAATGTGGGCCCCGTGTGGCCGGACCTTCTGATATTTCCTCAAAAGCTGCAGTTTTACGTGAACTGCTCTGGTTTCTGTATTTAATGGTAGTTTAGTTTTTTGGAAAAAGTATTAAACTGTTCAGACCAGCATATATGTCTGTGAGCCTGAGTTCAAGCTGGGCCCCGAATGGCCTTTGCCATTTGGCCTCTGAAACCCTCTAGCCCGGTTGAGCCACCTGGTGACAATTGAGGCTACAAATGACCCCAGATAAGATCAGCAAAAGAACCGTCCAGCTGAGCCCAGCACAAATTGCAGAATTGTGAGGAAATAAATGATGGTTCTTTTAAGCTGTGTGCGTGGGGTGTTTGTTATGCAGCAATAGCTAACTGATACATAGCTCTTACACTCTTTCATCATCTTTATTTAGTTACGTTTTGTCTCTCTCCCCTGCTCATCCCACTCCACACACACTCCCTGGAATGCTGGCTTCATTAACCCACAGACCTTGTCTGTCTTGTTCCCTGTTGGGTTCCCAGTGCCTCATACAATAATGCCCAGTGGGTGCTCGGTAAATACCTTTTGAAAGAATGTTGTAAATGAGTGTTGAAGGGAACCAGCTTCCTAGACTTATGGCTCCTCTTCCATCATGTTTTTTAAAATTAATTATTGATGCTTGATTGATTGATAATCCCTGCCCAAGGATATTTTTTCCACTGATTTTCAGGGAGCGTGGAAGAGAGAGGGAAAGACAGAGAAACATCAGTGTGAGAGAAATACATTGATTGGTTGCCTCCTGCAGGAACCTCGACCAGGACCTGGGCTGGGGAAGAGCCTGCAACCAAGGTACATGCCCTTGACTGGAATTGAACCCAGGACCTTTGATATGTAGGCTGACGTTCTATTCACTGAGCCAAACCGAGGAGGGCCATTGTGTTATTTTAAATTTAGGGAGGTGCCTTAGACCTCCATGCCACATCCCATTGCAAACAGAGTCAAAGAGGTCTGGCTTCACACGTGGGCAAGTTGGCATGGATTCTGGAGCCCTTCGCCCCTCTGAGTCCCAACTGCCTTTACACAGGAACAGAGGCTGGTACTGGAAGGGCTGCAGGAGGCTTGCCCGTGATGCACGTCCTGCCTGTGGCGCATCTTGCTCCAGTCTGGGCAATGTGGTCCCTGTATGTGTGTGAGGAAAATGCCCAGGCCCCAAGCCCCTGCAGGCCCCTCCTTCCCTTCACCCTCCCCCCAGCACTGCCAACTGCTCCTCACCCCCTCACCACAGCAGCAGGACTGTTGTGGGGGAGCCACCACTTCCGGCAGCCCCACTCTGTCTGCCATCAATTGAATCCTCACAACAACCTGAGAGGTATTTTCAGATGAGAAAATAAAGGCCCCAAAAGCTGAAATCATTTGTAAAATGTGTCCCTTCTATGGGAGGAGAATGTGAGTGACTTGGAAGGGGTGGGCTTGGACCAGCGCCACGAGCCCCCACATCCTCCCAGGATCTGATTTTCTCCTGCACGTCCCAGAGAAGCCAGGGGCCAGCAAGTGACTTCAAAAGAAACGGGCGGGCCCCTTCTTGGGAATACTCTGGGACTCGGCCTGTCAGTCTGGGCGGAGCTGCCACAGCCCTTGGCAGAGGCAGGGCCGGGATGACTTCATGTTTGCATTAGGGACTTTCAGGATGGGACAAGGCTTGTCTTTATTTCAGGGCTGATGACCTTGGTCTGAGCGGGTGACCTCCCTCCTCGCAGATGGGAGATGAGATCTCGATGCTGAATAGAGTGACATGGACCCAAAGGGCACTGAGCAGCACCCCAGCGCTTCCCGACACCTGCTGGGTGCTGCCCACGGTCCCCGGGCCCAGGACACCTGCCTGCGTGGAAGCTCTGGCCGGTGCCTCTCACCTTCGCTTGAGTGTTGTATTCACCTGGGGAGCTCTGGCAACCACCCCCACCGGCCCTCCACCTGAGGCCAATTCAAGGTGAGACCCCGCGCTGGTGTTTTTTGAAAGCTCCCGGGGTTAACTACCCCGTGTGTAAAAGCTCGAACTTGTTGAGCACTTACCTTGTACCAGGCTCCAAGACTTCAACTACGTAAATATTAATTCATGTATCTCCACATGGTCCTCTGGAGGTAGGTACTGTTATCATTACCCCCATTTTACAGACAAGGAAACGGAGGCACATAGTGGTAAAGTCGTTTCCCCAGTGCTAGCGAATGGCAGGCCCAGGATTCAATCCAGAACCTGTGCACTTACACATCACACAGTGCTGCCAGATGGGGAGGCCTGGCCTCGTGCACAAAGGGAGGCGAAAAGGACCTGGAAATCAAAGTGGGCCACAGGCCAAATACCAATGTCACCCCTGGGGAAAATCTCGAGGGTTTGGAAGGCGAAAAGTCTGGGTTCAAATCCCAGGCCTGCCACTACCAAGCCACGTGACCCCGAGCAAGGACGCTGTTTGACATTTCCGTGCCGTGGTCACCCCAGGGGTGAGTAATGAATGCCCCCACCTGGTAGAGAGCTGGCGAGTGAGCTCGTGGAACACACCCAGCTCAGGGCCAGGCGAACGGGGCAGCGGGTGTTCAGTGAGGACTAACCCTGCACCTGCCCTTCCTCCCCCACCGCCTGTGGCCGTCTCTCAGGTGCGTGTCCAGAAGGACAACCTGCTGGGGCCCCTTCAGACGCTGGATCTTCCCGAAGCACCTGAAGGCTGGGCCTGACCCTGGAGAGCCCCAATGGATTTGTTCTGAAAGGATGTTATTGGAAAAGGCTGTTCTTCCCCACCAACCAATGACCTTCCTTTAATCAACGGTCCTGGTCACATAGATGGATTTGCCCAAAGCCTCTTCACTTCCAGCGGGAGTGGTGGGCTCCAGGACGTCTAGGGATCCCCGAGGGTCCACCCCGCAGCCTTGAAGGCCACACAAGAACTTGGGGTGCGCACATGCCAGGCCCTAAGCCTTGGGCATCGACCCCGCTTTCATTGCTACTCAAGTGAAGGAGCTACCTGCCGAGCTGCCCCAGGGACTGCGGAAGGTAAGCGGCTCCCCCTGCTCGCTGTCTGTGAGCACGCAGGCCGGTTAGAACTTTCCCTCTGCTCCAGGGTCTGCGAGAGGCCCCATGTGTTAGGGGGGGCCTGTGCTCTGGCTAGCTGAGGGACCGGGAAAGCAAAGGAGAGAGCACTGGCCTCCGAGTCCAGCCCAGGCTTCACCAGGGTCTGCACCTGCGGAACCATGTGGCGTTAGGCATGGGAGTTCACCTTTGGGAACCTCAGTTTTCTCATCAGAAAAATAGGCTTGAGAATAGAAGAGAGGATTACACTAGGTCATGTCCTGTCTTGTGCCCAGTAAGTAAGTAGGAGGCGTTCTGGTCACCGAATATTTAATACTGTGATTTCTGTGGGCTACTGTGAATTCAGTATCTAGTAAGTAATACCCAATATCCAATAAAATATTCATAATGTGTAGTAGGTACATCCATTTAAATAATATCAAATAAATGACAGTGGCAGTTATATTCATTAAAGTAATTTTAATACTATTGTGCATAGGGGGTTACTGTGAATCCCAGGTAGAGATGCCATAAAGATGGCCTGCGGGAGGGACGGCGGGGTGGTGTGGGCAGGGCAGACCCCTAGTGATGGGGACACAACACTGAAATGAAAAACGTAGACTCCTGTGCTCTGTGGCTTCTTTCTCATCCGCTGGGTCCCACCATCTCCTTGCGACTGCCTCCCCTTGCTCCTGTGCGCAGGAAGGAGACCCTCTCCCCACACCGCCCCTCGCTCCCTGCCACAAACATGCAATTATCTGACTGAGAGGCAGATCCGGCATCAGACTGCGGGCGATGAAAGTGGGCAGCAGAGGGCGCCCCACACCCACAGGGCCCAGGGTTTCTTTGCTCCGGGGCCAGTCTCAGTTCTGAGAGCCTTTCTCCCAGCGGCGCCCAGCACAGGACCATTTTCCTCGATGCCTGTTTGTCCATCTAGACCACTATCATCTCTCCCCTGGACGATCCAGGCCACCTCTGGCCCCTTGAACCCCCAGGCAAGTCAGGCCACCTGCAATCTTCCTTCGACAAGCCCCCCGCTTTCATCTCCTGCCTCTTAGATGATCTGGGCCGCTGTGCCTTCCCCTGCAGGGCACCCACAGGCTCCCAGCTGGCCTCCCAGCCTCTGATCTCGGCCCCTCCCGTCCATGCCCACCCTGAAGCCAGACCGACTTTCTAACATGTGAATCTGATTGCGTTGCTCCCTGCTCAGCATTGACCAACTGCTTCCCATTAAATTTGGGATAAAGTTCCAGCTTCGTGGCCTGATTTATGGGGCCTTTGGTCAGCGGGCCAATGCCTGGCGGGCTCATCCTCTAAGCCGCTAAGCCACAGCCAGCGCCCAACCAGGGGGGTCCAGGCAAGTTGTGAATGTCACACTCCTCAGAGTTTTAAAATATTTTCACATTCATCAAGCAGGAAACTACGTTCTTCCTCACATAGCGGCTGTCCCTCTCGTGGTGGACGCTAGGGCTTTAGAACATGCACTCTATCTGGGTCACCTGCCACTCTGCCTGGGAGTCTTTCAGCTGACATTTCCCTGCCCTCCTCAGAGGGGTGGGGGGCGGCCACTCACATGCACCTTAGGGGGGTTCAGCTTCAAAAACTTCTTCCCACAAAGAACCTCCCGGTTCCTGACACAGCGGGGCAGCCACGTGCTGCTCCCAGGACCCACACAGGTGGGTCAGCAGCAGGCCAGGAGCTTAGGCTCCCCCTGAGGGCGCTGCTTGGGAGGGGGGTGTGGCATCCAGGTTCCCTCTCCTGGTTCATCCCTGAGGAACACACGCTTCTTGTGGGCCCTGGGCTGGCTGGTCCCACCCTTCCTGGCTCACCATCACGAACCCTTTTCCCACCTCCTGACTCAGGGGCTCCCGAGCATTCAGACCCGGGTTTTTTTGTTTTGAAGAAAACTGATATTTTATAATATGACTTTCTGTTCTGAAGTTGAAGTCATACATATATAATTCATGAGTACGTGTGACTTCCCAAACGTTGATATAATGCCCCTCATTACAGTAGAAAGGAGAGGATTAAAAGGAAGGAAACCTGCATGAGATGGTACATGGGAACCCTCAACCCCTCCGGGAAGTCAAGAAGGAATCAGGCTCTTGCTGGGCTTCCAGGAGCCCCAGGCAGGCCCCCGCCACAGCGCTGGTGGCCACAGGTGTGCCTTCGAGGGAGGCGTCAGTGACGTCATTTTCCGAAATGGTGACCGGCTCTTGGTTACCGTCCAAATGAAGCAAAGAGCAACCTTTCCTCAGCTGACACGGTGGCTGCTCTCCCGGGAATGCAGTGGCTATTAAAACGGGCCAGGAAGTGAACATCTGCATTTATATGTAAAATGACGTGAGAGTCTAAACGCAGATCATCTGTAACAGGGTTTTCGCCTACGTGATCGTCCAGCAAGACGTCAGACTGTCACATGGGACGTGGGCTGGTTTTAGGTCCTGGGGGACTGGCCGGCACATTGCGGGATGTCTAGCCTTCCTGCCCACTGCCCCCACCAACGCCAGTGGCTCCCCACACGTTGTTGAGACCAATTCCAGCCCTGGTAGGGGCACTCCTGCCCCCAGGAGAACAGTGGGCTTGCGGGTCAGGCCCTCCCCACACCAGGTGCTTCACTCAGTGCTGTTCCTCTGTCCTCATCAAGGAAACATCTTCTCTTTCTGGGGTCTCCATGTATCCGTCATTCCTCCAGGAAGCCCACCCTGATCCCTCCCACCACACGTCAAGAGCCTCATTAACTTGTCCATCTCTTCCCAGAAAGCCAGGAACCGTTACCGCTCACCATTGACCCCCAGGTCCTCCTCAGCGCCTGGCACACAGTAGGCGCTCAGTAAATGTTTGTCAAAGACAAGCTTCCTCATGGTGGCTCCTGGTTCAGTGCTGAGCTCACTGGATCCCCACATCAGTCCAGGAGGTTCTTATTCTCACGTTTCAGATGAGGAACCAGAGGCTCAGAGAGGTTGGGTGACATACCCAAGGTCACACAGGGAACTGGGACACAAATGTGAACTTCACATCCTCTAGAGAAGCATTTTCCATTCTCCTGCCCGCCCTCTCAACACCCCCAGCCCTTTCCATCAGCCTCAACCACAGGCCTGCCAGCCGCAGCAATGACCCTGCCCTCTGAGGACTCCAGCCGGCCCTGGACGCCTGCCCCTACTCCTGAGCACGGTCATGCTCCCTCCTCCCAGCCTTCCCCTCTCCCACCCTTCCCCTGACCTGTCCTCCAGGCCCTTCTCCAATGCTGCTCCCTCACCCCATAGTCCGCCCTCTCCCACCCAGCCCCAGGCTCTGCTCTCTGCCCCTGCCCCTGCCCTGCAGGCTGTGGGTGTTTGAGCCCATGATCCGGGCCTCCTCTGATGGCGGACTTCCCAGGGTGGTGTCCACGTTACTCCCTTATTTGCTCCCAAGCCCCTCCCTGGAGTTCCAGCGGGGCTTGTGGCCCACTGGTGACCACATGTGTGAGTCCCACACGTGGCTGGGCTCTGTGAAAACCAAGTAGCTACAGACACACTGCAAGGAGCAGAGGAGAAGGCAGGAACACAACGGATCATCTCTGAGATGGCGAGGAAGCTTCTGACGTCCGCCAGGCCAGCACCGAGCAGCCCCTGTGTCCCCTCACCCAGGGCA